>QMIH01000155.1:450450-529233 GCA_003987875.1 Clarias batrachus | reverse complement strand
ATATGAATAATAATTATCATCATCATCATTATTATTATTCAGATATATATATTAATAATAATCATCATCATCATAACAACTTAGTTAAATATGGCCTGGTAAATATAATGATCTAATAATATAATGTGTTGCTCTTCAATAAATGAAATGAGGTATTCTATAACAATTTATCATTTTTTCCCCTCTTCAAAATCAGTTTCACGAACGTTCACAAAAGTCCAGTTTTCCTATTTTAAAACGTCTATAATATTACAATATGTTTAAAGAAAAAAACAAAAGCAAATTATAAAATTATGATAAAAAAGTTGCAATATTTCAAGAATAAAATCACAAGTTACAAACTGGTTCGTATTAGAGCAATAAAAATGAATACTAAACAAATTAAGATATTATTAATCTTTTTGTAAATTACTATTGGATTATTGTGTCACCTGCCTTTAAATCATAAGCGCCTCATGGAAATCAGTGTTCGTCCATCGTTCTGTCCTTGTCCCCATATTTTTCTTTTATCCGCAATTCCTCCTAAACTATTCATCTGAATTTGACCAAACCTTTACAGAACTTTAATTAGCAATAGATTTACACTAGCTACGTCTAATGTTGTTCTTTTTACTTTTATTATTATTTAAAAATGGCAATTTTTTTACACAAAAGGTGAGGGTTGGGCAGACGATACGTATCTTCCTCTCACATCTTGTTGTTAGTATTATACATTTAAATCAACTGTGTAAGAAGGAACTGTTTATTTAGAAAACCACAGCAGAACCTCACATGCCACAAGTTTTTTAATATTGTAAAACAATTCTTGAAATTTTTGCTTTAAAAATATAGAAATTCTACAATTAGCTTTTTTTTTTCTTCTTCTTCTAAAAATATCACATTTTATGTACGAATTAAAGCTCTTTCATGGATGAAGCAGCATGTAGTGATGGTGTCCGTGCTCTCGTACTGTACATCACTACAGTGAGAAGCACCTGGCACAGTAAGGTCTAGTACACTGTGAACAGATGCATTCATGTCATATTGTATTCATACGGTTACAATTAGGTGCAACAGGAGCTTAAGTGGGCCATCTGCAAGAAATATAATAAGCCTGTTTTCAGCAAGCATTTGGTTCAAATTCCAGCTTGGATTGCAGTGTAATCACAGTTGTAAACTATTGTACGTGTGATTCATTTGTGTTCATTAGGGTGACATTTTTGAAGAAAAAAAAAAAAGAAAATCAGGTGGAGTCTTGGGATTTATGGAGGAAAGGAACTGCATTTTCATTGTTAACCTGATTCGACTATTTTATCCGAACACGCGTTTGTCGTCTCATACAGTAGATTTCCAGCTTCTGAAGTGTTTCATCCACTTTGTCGTGTACGTCTAACACTCCTATGGTCCGGAGTAGAAATGAATTCGTAACAAGACCAATTTAAAAGTTCACAAGATTTCAGGGGGGGGGGGGGATTTTGGTCTAATTAGTTGCTCATTCTGCTTGTCTGCATTTTATGTTTAGCTCGCAATAATTATCCCGCACTTTGAACAGAGATCTGGAAACACTGCTCTCCTTTGCTACTTCGACCGAATGAATAAAAGCTGTGTGTAATATGCGTGATCTGGACCGTGAGCAAGCGCATCTGTGTTGCATTAGACTTTCATTACTATAACTCATACTTTTAGATCTGCTCTTAAAAACACTCGAGCATGGCACTAAAATCCATGCTTGACCCTTAGTATTTTCTTCACTGAAACATGTTTCATGGGGTGATGTTGTAAATATAGATATTTATATATATGTATACAATATACTGTATCTGTGACTAGGAGCTACTGACATCTCTGCTCCTGGTGAGGATTTATTTCTGTATTTATTTAAAAATTTTCATGCTATACATTACCGCACCTATTTTTCAATTGCATATGGTAAACTTGTACAGTAAATGCGTGTGTGTGTGTGTGTGTGTGTGTTAGGATGTCTTCAATAGATGCACCATCTGTTCGTACTGGACACGATGATGGATGATGCATGATGGATGTTAATGATAAAGAAATTACAGTATATCACATTTCATTGTATTCCCACTAAACATTCCTTTTATTCCCCCCTGAAGAGGGAGTTGACATTTCTCGCAAGTCGTGTTAGCTCGGATTTCAAAAGCCGTAATCATGTACGAGGTTAGCGCAGTTAAATATTGTCTGTTTTCGGATGGAGACTAATCACTTCTGATTAATCATGAGTTATTAGCCATTGTTTGGTTAGGTGCACGAGGAAATAGATCGAGAATAGAAAAAAGAAGAAAAAAAAAGGAACTAGACCCATAGAATTTGAATTGCTGTGTACTAGCATTTTTTTCTTTCTTTTCCTGCATTTCCATTTGTTGTCAATTGGTCAATTGGCCATTTGGGACTCATTTTCATCGCATTGTACATGCAGACCTCGAGCTCAGTAAAGTTAGAAGGCTGTGCGTTTTGTGCGTACTGCTCCAGACTTTCCACACCACATCCTTCATATTAAAACTCATACGTTTTGATGTGAAGTTTGTTTTTTAGGCCCTGTTCGGTTATGAGTCACACTGTCGTCTGTCTTTCATTATCCGGTCACACTTACAGTATTTTCCAACTTCGGATGCACGTGTACCCTTGACTTGCCACTGCACATGTTGACATTCATGGCACGTGTTGGCTTGCTGTCTGACAGCTGCCTCGTAAACATTCCACACTGCCATCTTGAATAAGGACTTGGGTTAG
Source organism: Clarias batrachus (assembly GCA_003987875.1). Taxonomy (NCBI): domain Eukaryota; kingdom Metazoa; phylum Chordata; class Actinopteri; order Siluriformes; family Clariidae; genus Clarias; species Clarias batrachus. The sequence goes on along the minus strand of QMIH01000155.1, from coordinate 526,500 downwards.
TTTCATGTATATATCTAATTATTTAATCAAAGTGCAAAACCAGAGCCATCACTATTATCACTGCTTAATCCATGGATGCGTGCTGACATACGCTAATGCAACCTCAAGTATACAGTATATGCGTCTACGTTGTCTGGTGCTTCATGCACTGAATTATCTCTCACAGAAATGAAAACACATAAAAGTGAATGCGTAATAAGTGTACATGCACTAAAAATAGGACGTGTATGTAGTTTAAATTAAAGCCGTCGATCATGGTGTAGGCCTTATTCATTTCCCCCGACCCTCCTGCATCCACCTACGCGGCCGCAGAGCTTGCCAGCTACTGGGAATCGGTACAGGGTATCGGGAACAGGCATGAGGAAGGATCTCGATGGGAGGATGGAAGAAGGCCTCGGAGGAAGCTATTAAAGAGCGCAAGAAACGCAAATAAACATGGCTTTTACTGCACGCAGACGCCGAGGCCCAAAGTCTGGTGTTTCAAGCTGTACGGCAAGACACATGTGGCCATGCTGCTGATGTGCCAGTCCCTCGCTGGCACTTGGGGAGGGGGGCGGGTGGGGGGGGCTTTATTGCTCTCCAGAACAAGAGGTTAACACACACACACACACATCACAGGCTCCAGGATGCACTTTTGCTATCGGCAAACCTAAGTTTTATTAAAATTTTTATTCAGACTGGCTTTGAGGTCCTGATAATTCCACTTATCAAATTCTGTTTACAAGAAAGTCACACACTGATGTGCAGTTCGATTAGAAGGATAGTTTCCTTGTTCGCCTTTATTGTAGTGCACTTCTATCAATGTTTGTGTGGTTGCTATAGCATGAGCAAGAGAACACGTTTATATCAGTATCGGGAAATTGCTTTCATACAACAGATTTATGTACAAGAAAAAAATACAGTACTACAGCTTCAGGAGGAAGGAAAAGAAGGGAAATTAATCGTTAATGACATCACTAAGGCTAATATGACAAATGTGCCAAACGCTGCCAATCACTGATACAAAAATGAAAGCATCCCAGTTTGGATCGATTTAAGATAAGTGCTCTCGGAACATTGCAAAACCAGATCAGATCGATCTGAACTACCTGTTGTATAAAGATGTATGAATTCATCTTCGGTAAGCACTTTATTCTTTTCAGGGTCACCGTGGATGACCTGAAACTTTTTTTTTTTTTCGTTTTTGCGTTTATCTATTTTTGCACCCTTAATCTTCGTCTAGCATGAGTTAACTTTGCTTCCCCCCCCCCTTCCTCTCAAATAAAAGATGAGATTTCACGAACACAACTCACTTGCTTTTAAAATTATGAGTTCTTCAGGCAATCTCCTCTGACCGACAGTAATCCATATGAAGAGATATCCATCTCTAGTCAATCTGACCCAATCATTTATAAACGTAGACACATCACTCTCCCAGGCAGCTCTTAATACATTCTCCAGTGCCTGTGATAAGAAAGCACTGGGACAGCCCTTCATAACCAGTCCATACTATACGCATACTGTATATGGACGTGGCCTTTGGATGTGCAGGCCACCATTTATCTTCGATGCACTTTGCATGAATAATTCCATTATTTAATCAATGTCCACATTTTTTTCACTCTGCGAAATGTCTTCCTTTCTAATATTGAGTGATTACCTCATGACACTGATTAAAAACATGGAAAAGATTTATTGCTGGAATCCAGGTCAGTCATCCCAACATATCATTGCTAACAAATGTCCAGTTCTGGAACACCATGACCTTGTCTTAACTTTTCAAACATCGCCTCGGTGTTGTTTATAAGCACACATACTCAGAAGTGTTTAAGTGTTGTAGCATATGCTTTATAAAGTCTTGCTGAAAGCCTGCGAGGTTTGCAGTGTCTGTCAAACGTTCTCACAGAGTGAATTTGTGGCTTGCTACCTCCCCACCCAGGAGCTTTGGAAGCCTCTCAATATTCTTTTTTCCCTGTAGGACACAAATGTTCAGTAGATCCTTCACGAGCATGTCTCTTGTTGCAAAAACAAATTGTTATGTCAAACTTTGCTTGTTTACTGTCTGGGTTGGTCCACTTTTATTTTTTATTTCAGTTTCTCAGGCAGTCTTTTTTTAAGATGGGGGAAAAAAAATAACCATATACTGTAGGTGAAATGGGGGGAAAACTCACATTCATTGTTTACATTATTTACTGGGGAAAAGAAAAAAAAATACATTGGGCAATTCTTCAGGAATGTCTGGCCTGAAGCCCAATGAACTGATCAAGCTTAATTATCATGGTAGACCAATGCACCATATGGCAGTCTTGTAAATGAGTTCCATACAGGTGGTTGTAGACTGCATGCCTGTATCAGGTTATTATTATTTATTACAATGTATGAGATGATTTTTGTACGAGATTGTGTGACATGTTTTACTCTGTTTGTAATTTAAAAAAAAAAAGATCCACCATGCGCCGTTTGGTGTACATCATTAATCAGAAACATTCTTCAATGTGAACTTGAGACACCGATTTGTTTGATGAGCCTCAAAAGTCCTGCTCTATTTGTAGCCATCATAAGAGTTTTGATGTATTTTATTAGGGCTGTCAATATTAATTCATAAGTGCATGTGATTAATCTAGAAATTTGAATGCCTTATTTTTTTTTTTTTTTTGCAAATTAATCATCCTACCAAGTTTGACCCCACTGGCTTCCCATAATCGCAACGCAGTTACCTGGCGGTGTGAGATACCGATACGTTTATCGTGAATAATTAGATGACTGAGAAAGCATCACCAGGTGTGCTGAATGGCAAGGTTCATTATAAAAAGCTTATAAAAAGCTGAAAGTTTGGATAAAGTTGGATAAGGTTGTGTGTGCGAGCTACCTTCAAGGGAACTACCTTGACAAGAGTTCATTAAGTATAAGGTGTGGTAGTGGTGGCTCTGGAGGATAAGGCTCTGTGTTGCTTCTTTTTGGATCTGAGGATCCGAGTTCGAGCCCCGTTGTCGGTGGGTTGCCGCAACCAATACTACCCACCCACTGTACTGTATGCTGTGTTAGATGTTATTTTTTGAGATTTTCTAAAAAACTGCCTAATCTGTTTCCTCTAACCAGGTTGTCATGTTTGTCTTTATTCCTTTAACATTTTAAGTATTTTAAAATTGTGATTAATCATGATTATGACCATGGGACAGTGCTTCACAGTCAAGGGCAACTAAAGAGCCAAAAGATACCGGAAAGGCAAACAAAGGCAAAGAAATGTCATCCCAGTGGAGCATGCGTATCACTTATTGAAGACAAAACGAAGGCAAATGATGGTGGCTGCAGTAAAGTCCTGGGAAAATTATCTCAAATTTCATTTCGTCATGTCTTTGAAGGCTAGATTTTGGTTAGTCATTAACTGCATAGGATTTGGATCAAAGTATTAATAATATATTTTTCTGTTTATAATTGTTACTTTTGAGCCTGTCAAAATGGAAGGGTTTTGCTAAATCTGGTTGTTAAACCCATTAAATTGAATTCATGTCTTGTTGCATAACTGTCTAAATGCAGTAATGGAAGCAGAAATTCAGGAAAGAATTAAGAGAAATTTTCTTAAACAAAATGGGTTAAGCTTGCTATCATTGTACAGTATACCTAATGATTGTCAGCTAAAAGAGTTTTGGATATTTGATGAGATAATACTGTTGTGATTGGTGTAATTTATCAGTTGTGAGGGGCTACTTACTGTATAGGTTATTGTTTTGTATTTAATAATTTAATAATAAGTTGTATTAGGAATAATCAGGAATAGGAAAAGCAAGGACAACTGCATAGCCACAGTCTTTATCTTCTCCTGATAAAGTATTTAATGTAGCATGCTGTATTGGCAACATTTGCAAAAAAAAAAAAAACTATGTTGGCTTTGAGCTATGTTCTTGCAAAATACTGTAAAGAATTTCAAGTCTTGTACAGGTCTGGAGTATCTCAGTGGTTAAGTTGGACTACTTGTCAGAAGGTCCTAGGATCAAACCCCAAAACCACTAAGTTGCCGCTGTTGAGCGGCTGTGCAGGGCCATTAATCCTCAAATGCTCAGATGTATAATGAGAAAATGTAAGTTGCTCTGGATAAGGGTTTTAACCAAATGCTGTACTGTATATTCTCTTGACGTGTTTAGCCTACATGACAGCTGTCAGTGTTTCCAAACTGATATAATAGTCCGCCATGGATGAACATTAGGTTGGCTCGAGAGAAAGATGAAGAAAAAAATACTCCACTGACTCTGAATGTTAAACCTTTTTGCCCATTTTTTATATACAAATAAAATCGTAACAATCTGGAAACAGGATCTGATTGGCCCAGACGCCCAGGCTAGTGATTTTCCACCTATGATAAGAATAACCCCAAGATCTAAAATGCTATGGTGCACCGGCCTAGAGAAAGAAAATCTAGTAAAAACTGTCTAATGGCAGAATGACTCAGAAAAAAAAAGGTTTATATTTAAAAACTACTGAAACTGACTGTTCTTAACAGTTTCCTGTTCTTTCTTTTTAAAGTGACGTGTATGTATTTCTCACCCTGAAGTAATATTTTTATAAAAAGCCAATTTCACAGGGTCAGCGTAACTTGTACAGACATGAGAGCTTTTTAAGAGCATGTGGAAGCGGTACAGAGAGCGGAACTCGTCACAAGACCTGACGTAGAAAAAAAAAAACTGTCGTCATTAGTGTCATTTTGACCCTTTTACGCTTCGAATCACAATATGACCTAATTACTTTTTAACAAGTAAAATGATCAACGACAGCAACAATGACCCAAAAAAATGTTCTGTTCATTGTGTTTATGTATGGCTTGTATGCGTTCACAGGTTGTTCATAATGGCTTAATTTTGGAGATGGACCATCCAACTTCAGGAAGGATTTCAGTGCCAGGTTTGTCAACTCTTTAAATTAATCCACAAATGTATGAGTGCATCATGTAAGTATTACATAAAAATAGATAAAAAATGGAGACGATTTCTCCGGAAGGTCTTGCATTTACTCACATTAACAGCTTCATCAGGTTTTAGTTGTAATATAAATGTTGATTATACAGGCGAGACTCGAGAAATTAGAATATCGTGCAAAAGTGCATTTATTTCAGTAATGCAACTTAAAAGGTGAAAGTAATATATGAGATAGACTCATTATATGCAAAGCAAGATAGTTCAAGCCGTGATTTGTCATAATTGAGATCATTATGGCTTACAGCTCATGAAAACCCCAGAAAACCTGAAAACCTCAGAAAATTAGAATATTGTGCAAAGGTTCAATATTCTAGGCTCAAAGTGTCCCACTCTAATCAGCTAATTAAGCCATAACACCTGCAAAAGGTTTCTGAACCTTTAAATGGTCTCTCAGTCTGGTTCAGTAGGAAGCACAATCATGGGAAAGACTGCTGACCTGACAGTTGTGCAGAAAACCATCATTAACATCCTCCATAAGCAGGGAAAGCCTCAAAAGGTAATTTCAAAAGAGGTTGGATGCTCCCAAAGTACTGTATCAAAGCACATTAATAAAAGGTTATGTGAAAGGGAAAAATGTGAAAGAAAAAGGTACACAAGCAGCAGGGATGACACCAGCCTGGAGAGGATTGTCAGGAAAAGGCCATTCAAAAGTGTTGAGGACTTTCACAAGGAGTGGACTGAGGCTGGAGTCAGTGCATCAAGAGCCATCACACACAGATGGATCCTGGACATGAGCTTCAAATGTCGGATTCCTCTTGTCAAGCTGCTCCTGAACAACAAACAACGTCAGAAGCGTCTTACCTGGGCTACAGAAAAAAAGAACTGGTCTGTTGCTCAGTTGTCCAAAGTGCTCTTTTCTGATGAGAGCAACTTTTACATCTCATTTGTAAACCAAGGACCCAGTGTCTGGAGGAAGAATGGAGAGGCACACACACACACTGCAAGATGCGTGAAGCCCAGTGTAACGTTTCCACAGTCTGTGTTGATTTGGGGAGCCATGTCATCTGCTGGTGTTGGTCCACTGTGCTTCATTAAGTCCAGGGTCAACGCAGCCGTCTACCWGGAGATTTTGGAGCACTTCATGCTTCCTTCCGCAGACAAGCTTTATGGAGATGTTGACTTTTCGGCACCTGCCCACACTTGACAAAAGCACCAAAACCTGGTTCAGTGACCGTGGGATTACGGTGCTTGATTGGCCAGCAAACCCGCCTGACCTGAACCCCATGGAGAATCTATAGGGCATTGCCAAGAGAAAGATGAGAGACATGAGACCGAACAATGCAGAAGAGCTGAAGGCTGCTATCGAAGCATCCTGGTCTTCCATAACACCTCAGCATTGCCACAGACTGATAGCTTCCATGCCACGCCGCATTGAGGCAGTAATTGCTGCAAAAAGGGTCCAAACCAAGTACTGAGTACATATGCACACTTATACTTTTCAGAGGTCCGATATTGTTCTACAGTATGTACAATCCTTGTTTTATTGATTGCATGTAATATTCAAATTTTCTGAGATTGTGGATTTGGGGTTTTCATGAGCTGAACGCCATAATCATCTCAATTATGACAAATCACAGCTTGAACTAACTTGCTTTGCATGTAATGAGTCTATCTCATATATTAGTTTCACCTTTTAAGTTGCATTACTGATATAAATCAACTTTTGCACAATATTCAAATTTTTCGAGTTTCACTTGTAGGTTCAATAATACTGTACATAACAAATGCAAAGGTTCTTAAAACATTCCTTGATTAAAACAAACCTAGCAATATGACTATTGAGAGTTCTTTAAGTTCAATAATTGTACATGCTTTCTACACTTAAAACTACACTTGTTTTACTTTACAGTGCACTATATTGTAAGATTTGGTATTTTTTGGCATTTGGTTTAAGAATGTAAAAAAGGATATCTAAACACCGCTAAGGGTTAATCTCTAAATTTTATTACTATTATATTATAGAGAAGGGTTTATAATCACACCTTGTGAAAAATATGAAATGCAATATACAGGTAGTATTGCGTTTCATTTGTGAGGACAATTTGCCACACTGAATTGCACTGCACCAGCATATTGCTAATAGGGTTAAGACTTTAAAGACTAATCGACAAAGTGCCCGAAAGAGCCACTTTCCAGGAGAAGGAACGTCCGAATATACAGTAGTAGGTTCATGTTTTCTTCGCTGATGCTAGATTAATTGCTTTAAGAATTACTGCACAGTTTCTTCCATTGCATTTCTAACAAACTGATATGTTGTATTAAATAACCGAGTGGTTAAAACATTTCATCAAAAAAAAAAGTAAAAAAAAAAAAAAAACACAGCGGTACAGCAAATAAAATGGGGGTTGAGATTGAATGTGGGTGTTTTCTGGTGTTTTCATTACCATATATGAGAAAAGGCCAGTTTTAAGCATTTAACCTGCTCTTGCCATTTCCCCTGATTTAACCACTAGAAGATTTCTGATTGCAGTAAAACAAAAGCCCGAGGGAAACATTTTGCTTTCCTAGGCATGTTACAGTACTTTCTTTAAAATAAGATTAAGTATTTTTTTTTAATTTGTTAAATTTTTGTTTTAAGGGTTATCGGCTAAAGATGGCGTTTGACAAATCAATGACTATGAATATGTCCAACTCTGCTTAATCAAGTCCTGGTCTATGGAAAATAATCTATTATAATTTATGAACTGAAAATAACTAAAAACAGCCCTGGTTTGATGAAAAAAGTTCGACCTCATTCATAAATGGACATCCTGTTGCATGTTCATGTTTATGATGCTGAAATATTTCAAACCTCTCAAGAAACAGCTTTCCTGTCGTGTGGTATCAACCCCCAGTCCCAGACATCTTCTCACTTCAAATTTTTTTTTTGTTGTTGATCATTAGCATCGTCAAACGTGTAACATCTTTGATGTCTCAAACAATAGAATAGTATTTAATTTTTGTCTTGAAAGTGAACTGGTTTCTCGTGTAGCACGGAAGTCAGCCCCAGGTTCGTGAATTTGACAGTCCCAGCGAGACAATTATGTGAACTTGCGCTTCTCTTTTCCGATGTCTCACATATGCAAAACAATCTTTTATTAGTCTCCAGATAGTCTGTATGGTTTTCCTACTACTGTATGTATGTGTCCGACAGCTGTCCTTACTAGAAATCCTGAGCATAAAAGCAACATTTGGTAAGGTTAGACACAAATCTCAGTCATTCATATTCTATCCTATATATTATCAGTCAGTGATAAAAGATGATGTTAGTAGCCTTATGTAGGAAACATAAGAGAAGGAGCGGAAGTACTTGGAAGTTGCCTGATCATTAGATCTGAAGAATACAAAACCGTAACTGCAGAGCAATCTTTTTTTTTTTTTTTGTCTCGGAGGTCTTCACTGGACTGGACAGGTTGCCGATTAGTAAATTAGTGGACGTTTGTACCACTTAAACACACAAACAAGGCCTGCTTGCGTAAATGCTATGGGTGAAGCCATGCTAATGGTCTGTGCTTAATGTCTTCAATGAATATAGAGAAAAACACTCTGTGCTCGAGTTCTTCATGGCTACTTGCTTCAGGCCATGTCCTACCCACTGACCTTCGTGGTTCAAGTAAATGCCAATGGAAGCATTTACTTCCTCTGTAGTTTTAATTCCGTGCCTGTGCCTATTCACGGTGTTCAAAATAGAAGAGTTTCTGGTTGTTTAAGTGAAGAGTGGTTCAACAAATTCCAAATGCTCAGAGAAACGCTGTGTGTCATCAAGTCCCCAGAGTGATATCCTGGACAATCAGTCGCGCTCTTTGATGTCTCTGATTCCGCTGTTTGCCATTCTGTCCGTGTGCACTTTGTTGACGCTAACCAAACCGAACGGAGAGTGATTATGAAGAACGGCTCACGAAGCGCAGGGTAAAAACCACAACAAGCACCTTTTTTTTCCATCCCAGAGGCCCTGACCCATCAACTCGACAGCGTATATACATCACACTCCAGTACACACCCCAGGCTTCTAATCTTCTACCACTATTTGCATTGGACCAAACAGCCAATCAGGCTGCTCTTTTCTCATCATCAATCAGTAAATCAAAAAGAAAATCATTGCTTTTTGCAAGTGGTAAACAGTGTCTGTGTTTTTTTTTTCTTTTTAAGCATGTAACAGAAAGAACTCAGTTTTAGTCAGTTGTAAGCTTTTACAGAGTTCTTTCTTTGCTACTCTGTCCATTTCTTTCAGTCTGAATGGTGTCTATTTTACATACAGCTCTATAGCTCTATGCTTTATTGCATTTACAAGAAGAAGCAAAGGTAATAAAAGAGCCATTATGAATATTATACAATGAGCATGTATATATTTGAATGAATAACCGGAGGAAAGGCACTGGGATTAAAAAGATACCAGTACCGTGAGACAGGAAACTATCGGATTATAAAACTTTTAGACTGGTTTCTCTACCTACATGTTCATTTTCAAAAGCAGAGTTAAAATGTTTACATTTGGGGTTGTGTTGTTATACAGTAAATAATAATAATAATTATTATTATTATTAATAATAATAAAGGAATCAATCTGATGTGAAGTAGAGTACCTGTTACCCCAAAGTTGATTTTTTTGCCTGTAGTACTATGTCTCAATTATTATTATTATTATTATTATTATTATTATTATTATTATTATTATTATTATTCCTTAATCTCTTATTTTCCCCAAATAAACAAATGTTACATCATGCTTTTTTTACTATTTATAAATGAGGCAAGTTAATTCTGTAATAAATAATTACGATATATAGCATAATATACAGCTTCTCATGCTAACGAATAACTAAAATGTAAAGACTTTCGCAGAGGGGTAAAATGCTACAAAGCATTAACACTGAAGACTCCTTCCATAAATGTTATACAGATGAAGTCTTACAGAAAGCTTTACCATATTAACATCTATAGGTTGTTTTTTTAAGCTTTAAAAACAACTGGTTTATTACTGGTTTGTTACATGTGAAGGATAATTTATGTGAAAATAAGCGCATTCATTTAATCCTGATTTAAAGAGGACATATTATGCAAAATAATAATTTTTAGACATTCAGATGGCTGTGTGCGCCAGCAAAAACATTCCTTACTTTTTGTTGTTTTTCCATATTACTATGTCTTAGTTTCTCTAAGTTCATCATATGTGACCTCAGATTAGGCGGTAACTTCCACCAGCATATTCGCTCTGTTGGTGATACAGCACTAGGCTGTAGATCAGTTTCATACGTAGACACCGAAGCAGCATGTTCGTAAGAGGAATAAAATAAGGGGAGCTTGAATTATAAAAGAAATGCATTATCTGAGTGTTATTTTTAGCTGGAGCATTAACACACACACACACACACACACACACACACACACACACACACACACACACACACACACACACACTTTGAGGGAGTTCTAAGGCCTGTATTATCATGTTAAAGAGATAAAATACAGGAGCTTGAAATGATTCAAATTTAAATCCAGTGTTGCTGCGGTATTATAACAGCACTAGGATATAAAGCAAAAATAATAACCAGTCCAGCAAAAATGAATCACAAGAACATTCTGATGTTGCCTGATAAGCCCGGCGCATGCACTTTGGAGGTGTTTTTGTGCCATTGATTGTGGAATGCTGCCTCTTTAGCGAGCGTGCAAAACACAGCATTGTGAGGCATTTCCCAAAATAAACCCCTTTATTTAAACAAAAGAGCCTTGGCAGAAGCACCTTGTTAGCTGGCTTTCCGGCACTGTGAAGCCTGCCTATTAACTTCAGCTCCTAAGGCTGAAGTACTACAGCTAGAGTGATGGTAATGTTTGTGCGCCATGATATTTTTACAGTTGCATAAAATAGGAATGGCTCATTTTCTTTCCCCTCTCAATCTTTTTAATTACTTTCGTTCTAATTGGTCTCAAAAGACATGCCACTAATTTTCTCCCAGAGCATTGTTTTTTCAGGGTGAATCAGTGCTTTGATGGGTGTAAAAAAAAAAAAGAAAAGAAAAGAACTACATTTTATACACAACACTTGCTAAGTTTGCTCTCTTTAGACTTTATGGTCAATTCCATGTCATTTATAATTTGTGATTTGTTGCATTCATAACACTGATCGTTTGAGGCCAACATTGTTCATTGCTCTGAGAGATTTCTCTGCTTTCACTATCAAGATTGATGTGCACAAAAATAATGTTTTTATACTGTACCATTTAGCTAGAACATAGTGTACCGGGCCATAAGTGCTTTAGGAACACTGAAACACTCGTGCGCACTGTTTGCTTAATCTTTGTCGGAATGAATGCCATATCAGTGATTTACAAGCACAGGGAGTAAATACTGCTACTTTGCATAAGGTCCCAATGCACTTTGTGAATCATTTAAATACATTGAAAAGCAGGAATTTATGGCTATGTAGAAACTCGGATAAAACAGAGAATAACGATGCCATCATAAAACCCCCCTGGTTGTATGCATAGTCACATTAGAGCTAACACGAACTGTTTGACAGGATTTTTTTTTTGTTTTTGAACAGTCAGTTCATCCACACCAAACTCTCTCTTCCATGTTTTGGACCTTACTTTAGTCTTACAAACTGAAGTCCATTTTAACTTAAAGACATCTCCTGTTATACTGACATGCCAGCTGCCTAATACACAGTCTGCCTGCAGGTCAATCCCTGCTATCTGTTATCAGCCAAATGAGGATGGGTTCCTCTCAATGTTTCTTTCTATTGCCATCATCAGGAAGTTTGTCCTTGCAGCCGTCACCTTCAGCTTGCTCATCAGGGACAATCTGATCATTCACATTTCATACAATCTTCCATAATTTTGATTGTGTAACGCTGCTTTGCGACAATGACAATTGTTAAAAGCGCTATACAAATCAAATTGAATTGAATTGAATTGAACTTTGTGCACTGGTGATCAGTCGTGTTGAAACAGGAAGGGGCCATCCCCAAACTGTTCCCACAAAGTTGGGAGCATAAAATTGTCCAAAGTTTCTTGGTACTCTATGCTGAACCATTGAGAGTTCCTTTCACTAGAACTAAGGTGCTGAGCCCAACTCCTGAAACACATCCCCACATCATAGTCCTTCTTCACCAGACAGAGAAACGTCATTCGTCACTCCTGAGAACATGTCTCCCATGCTCTAGAGTCCAGTGACGATGTGCTTTACACCACTGCATCCGATGCTTTGCATTGGACTTGGTGACGTAAGGCTTGGAAGCAGCTGCTCAGCCATGGAAATCCATTCCATGAAGCTACACACTTTTCTTGAGCTACAAAGGCCAATTTTACGGAAATTAAAATAAAACAGAAATTTTACGATTAAACTTCTCATGGTACTACTCAGGAATTCACTGAGCTCCTGAGAGTCACCCAGTGTTTCTCAAATGTTGGTAGAAACAGTCTGCAGGCCTAGGTGCATGGAAGTGATTGGAAGACCTGAATTCAATGATTTGGGTCGGTAAGTGAATACCTTTGGCAAAATTGATTAGCATTTTTGCCTTTTAAACACCCTTCTGATTCAAAGAAAACATCCACAAAATATACTTCTTTTTTTATCCTTCTTGCACCATTTGAGAAAAGTATAGCTTTTCTCAAAACAGCAAAAACTGTTTGCTGTCAAACTGTTCACATGTACAGTACAGACCAAAAGTTTGGACACACCTTCTCATTCAAAGAGGTTGAATTTGTATTAGGGCAAGAAAAAAGCAGCTAAGTGAAGAAAAAAACGAGCGGCCATCATTCCGATGAAGGTCAGTCAGTCCGAAAAATCGGGAAAACTTTGAAAGTGTCGCCAAGTGCAGTCACAAAAACCATCAAGCGCTACAAAGAAACTGGCTGACATGCGGACCGCCCCAGGAAAGGAAGACCAAGAGTCACCTCTGCTGCGGAGGAGAAGTTCATCCGAGTCACCAGCCTCAGAAATCGCAGGTTAACAGCAGCTCAGATCAGAGAGCAGGTCAATGCCACACAGAGTTCTAGCAGCAGACACATCTCTAGAACAACTGTTAAGAGGAGACTGTGTGAATCAGGCCTTCATGCTAGAATATCTGCTAGGAAACCACTGCTAAGGACAGGCAACAAGCAGAAGAGACGCGTTTGGGCTAAAGAACACAATAAAGAAAACTCGCTGAATGAGAAGGTGTGTCCAAACTTTTGGTCAGTACTGTAGATGGACAATTGATAGTTAGCTAGACAAAAAAAGAAACAGCAGCTCATAAACACCTGATGTGTCATGGTGGCAAATATAACATGCTACATTAAAAGCTTTATGAGAAGAATTGGTAAACACCTTCAGTTCCATTAATCCGTACTGTATTTTAAACTCTCAAGTTGTTCACAATTATGTTAGGGAAAATTAGGTTTCCAGGCAACCAAACCATGAGACTGAGCTTTACTCTAGTGCTTTGACTCCTTAGTTAAAGAATTTATCATTTGTCCACTGCTCATAATTGTACACGTTCCCACTCTGGAGTATTTTGTCATTGTTCTATGGTCATAAATGCATAAGGTTTCAGCCACATTTATCTTAATTTCTTTTATTCCCAACATATTTAGACAGTGGAGTTGTCAAACCAGGTGTTCATTGTGAATTGCACAAAGCGTCATCACCCTTAACCCAAATTCAGCACACACAGAGCATGTCAACTCATAATCAGTAAAGTTATGAGTTATAAAGTCAAATCCAAGTCTGGAGTTCTGATTTCAGCACTGGGGATAAATTGGAGGGTGAAAAGTTCTGATCCAGTGGAAAAGTTTGTTAGCAAGAGGGAAAAGTTGGGAGAGGACAGGTCCCTGGGTGGACGACAATCACACATAAGGTACTTTGTTAATGCTGTCCCCTGATGTGGGTCAGAATGTCATGTTAACTGACAGGTGTATTTTTTTTCTCCACCCAGACAAGAAAATAAGTGGAGCTTGTCAGTGTGGTGCATAATCTCATTGCTTATTCAGGATCCAGGGCGTCACCACAGTGCTGTTCCTTTTCCTCTATTCTTTGGGTCATGATTTCCATTTTACATATGTAATATGTTTTTCTTTTGCAGGGATTTGTTTTTTAATTAGTAGTTTTTAATAGTTGTGGCACTGAATTATAAATATTTGTTAAGATAATAACTGAAGAACAGGTGGTTGACGGTTGATAGGATTTATGAAGAATAGTCATTGTGGCCAGTAGAATTGATCTAAACAGAGTCAAGATCACATCAAAACTTTCTTTCAGCTGTTCCTGTCGAGGGGTGGCCACAGCGGACCATTCTATCCGCACACAACTTTGACACAGGTTTTTTTGCCAGACGCCTTCTTGACATAACCCTCCCATTTTATCCGGGTCTGGTACTGCATGTAGTGGATTGGTAGCATAGGGTGTGGCAACCCACAAACACCAGGGCTCGAACCCAGCTCTTCAGATCCCCAAACCAACAACCTAGAGCCTTAGCCACCCGAGCCACCACTCACTCTTCAAGGTCAAATTAACACCTCAATATATTTTTGCCTTTTCCCTTGATCCAGTTGAGTTAAGTTAGCCTTTTTTGGTCACACATACATTAAAGCACAGTGAAATTCTTTATTCTTCGCATATCCCAGCTTCTTGTTAGTAGGCCGGGGTCAGAGCGCAGGTTCAGCCATTTTTACGGCGCCCTGGGGGCAGACAGGGTTAAGGGCCTTGCTCAAGGGCCCAACAGCAGCAAACTGGCGGAGCTGGGGCTCAAACCACCGATCTTCCGATTCGTAACTCAGAGCCTTAACACACTGAGCCACCACTGCCCCAGCCATCTATCCATCCATCAGTGTGTTGGTGAGTCCATCTGAATAGACATGGTACTGGCACTGGAAGTACATGGGTTGGAAAATTTAACTGAAACGCCTGCTTTTAGACCACAAGAATTCATTAGTATGGTGTAGGGCCTCCTTTTGCGGCCTACACAGCATCAATTTGTCTTGGGAATGACAGATACAAGTCCTGCACAGTGGCCAGAGAGATTCTTCTAGTAGAATAGTGTCCTGGTGGAGTGATCCTGGTGGAGGAAAACGTTTTCTGACTCTCTCCTCCAAACACCCCAAATAGCTCAATAATATTTAGATTTGGTGACTGTGCAGGCCATGGGAGATGTTCAGCTTCACTTTCATGTTTATCAAACCACGCTGTCACCAGTCTTGCATTGTGTATTGGTGCATTATCATCCTGATACATGGCACCGCCTTCAGAATACAATGTTTAAACCATTGGATGCACTTGGTCCTTCAGAATGGTTCGGTAGTCCTTGGCAGTGACGCGCCCATCTTGCACGAGTATTGGGCCGCGGGAATACCATGATATTTCAGCCCAAACCATCACTGATCCATCCCCATGCTTCTCTCTGTGCATGCAACAGTCTTGGTGCAATGTTCTTTTGGGATTCTCCACACCATAACTCTCCCAGGTGTGGGAAAGACAGTGAAAGTGGACTCGTCAGAGAACAATACATGTTTCACATTGTCCACAGCCTAAGATTTTCACTTCTGGCACCATTGAAACCGATGTTTGGCATTGGCACGAGTGACACCAAAGGTTTGGCTATAGCAGCCCAGCCATGTACATTGAACCTGTGGAGCTCCCGACGAACAGTTTTGGTGGAAACAGGAGAGTTGAGGTGCACATTTAATTCTGCAGTGAGTTGGGCAGCTGTGGTTTTATATTTTTTTGGATACAGTCTGGGTTAGCACCTGGACATCTCTTTCAGACAGCTTCCTCTTGCGTCCACAGTTACACACAGTTAATGCTGACATTACCCTGGACATCACAAAGACTTGCTGTCTGATGCACCAGCGAGACGCGCACCAACTCTGATATGTCACCCATAATGTTGTGTGCATTGCAATATTTTAATCAAAACTGTGCTATTACTCTGATAATTAAACCTTCACACTCTGCTCGTACTGGTGGAATGTGCAATCATTGATTGGCCACCAGGCTGGTCAAATTTAGCCAAGAAACCTCCAACACTAAATTGGCAAGTGTTTCAGTTTCTTTGTCCAACCCCTGTATTTCTAACATATGCCCTTGCTGTGACCTTGATTCTGTTTCAGTCTTTTTAAATACAGAATCTAAACAGAATCAATGTCACAGCAAGGTCATATGTCTGAAGTATTTCCTCTATTCTCAATAGCTTCCTTCAAAATGTAGTGTGCTCTAGGTAGGTGTAGCAAACAAGTTAAAATCAAGACTAAAATTATTTCTTTCTTATCAACACCATTATTGTCAAGTTTTGAAGATAAAAGTCAACCAATTTTTTTTTCTTTATTAAATATCACGTGAGATATTAGTCTGCGCAGCCTCTCGAAGCTACACTGAATATCCTGAATATAGAACACCATGCACACAAACACTTTCAGACAGTCATTTGAAAATGTTTAAATTTCTTATTATTTCATTCATTTATCTTCAATATCCTAGTTTATCCTAGTCCGGGTCACAGTGGATGTGAATCATTTTTTCTTGGGTTATGCTCATAATTAGAAATTGTATACTTCCATTAAATCGTTTCTTCTGACTCTAGGAGAGGTTTAGGTATTTACTACTGTTCAGTGAAAGATCTGAATGCGTTCATTTAAAATATTATTGTATATTGTTTTACATGGTAATAATTGGTATGTCATTCCAGTTGTCACATACTGTAAATGGTGGGTGTGAGAGTAGTGGTAAATACAATTGTTCTCATGTTGACAGATGAAATGATGATTTTGTGTACAATGCCCTGTGTGGCAGCCAAAATCTATTAGTCATCACTTATGATATGATATTATACAGGGTTACTATAATGTGTAAAATGAGAACAGGCATAATAATTATAATGCAAACAATTTCTGTTTCCCTGCCAAACATTAAAAAAAAATTCCCATAAAGACACAGCCTTTTAACCAGAGTTTATTGGCAGCAGTTGCTTGTTTGTTAATGATCGAGAACTCATACTTTTTGTTAGATTATACTGTACATAGTTGCATCTGGGAAACAACTTATGATATGTGATGTAAGTGTTAATTCGATGTAATTTGTTTAATGGATTATATATATATAACCTTGTTTTTCAAAGCTATAAACGGTTCTTACCATCTTTCTTTATTGTTTGTTTTTTGATTGAAAAATAATGTTCTAATTTTTCCGGATAAACGCAAAACTTAGTTGTGAAGAAATTCTTGTGAAAATCGTGAAAGCTTTACTTCTGTTTTTGTGATCACTCAAAACAAGGAAGTGTGAAGTATTATTATCCCCGCCACTGGAGCACTAATTTAAAAAAAAAATTGCATACCGTCCTTGGACAACAACGCACATAGCCATTGTTTACAGTCAGGAACAGCTGATCGCCATCCGACTGGCAGCCGCCAACTCTACCCTGCTAATTCCGGAGGAGTTCTGACGGGGGCAGAGGGTGGAGGACTAGACAGCAAAAGGCAGAGGCATGGAGAGAAAGAGTGATATTTAAGCCATACATTTCCTCAATCATCATGGAGAATTTGACATCACTGACGAATAAAGTGGATGAGCTAACAGCATTAGCCAGGAGTCGGTATGAGTTTCGTGAGTGTTGCATCATGTGTTTTAGAGACGTGGCTACACCAATATATCCTCGACCATAATGTTACCATCAATGGTTTTGAGACTGTTCAGGCGGACAGGGACTGCATTATGGTTTTATGCAGAAAGGAGGAGGGCTTGCTATTCTTGTAAAAATAGATAGTGTAATTCTGGTTATATCACAATTGAGAAATAAATCTGCTACCCATTCATTGGGCTGCTGGCTGTGGGAATCTGGCCATCTATCTCCCTAGGGAGATTCCACATTATTGTTCTGGCAGTGTACATTCTACGCTGTGCCAACTCGACACCAGCATGTGACATCACTCACAGTGTCATTGCAAAACTGAAAAATAAAACACCCCAGTGCCCTCATAATCGCCTGTAACCATAGAACTATCCCTGAACAACTACACATAGAATGTGAGCTGTCCAAGCAGAGAGGATAAGACGTGGACTTGCTGTTTGCTAATGTAAAGGATGCATAAAGCTCTTTTCCCCTTCCCCCTGTAAGTGCATAACATGCTATGCTAATTTCTTTTTGGACGCTGTTGCTTTAACAAGGACTGTTCATTATTACTCAAATAACAAACCATCATGGGTAACGATAAACATTAAGGACATTTTAAGGTCAAGGAGAAATACAGGAGGAAGCTGGAGTGTAAACTTTAACAAAAGACTGTGAGGCAGGTCAGGAGTGGCCTGAAAACCATCACGGGTTTCATGACAGATGGCGGTGAGACTGAAGGAGGAAACATAAGGGTAATAACCCGAACCTGTTTTTCCATAGGTTTGACCCCCCCCCCCACATTGCCTCCCATCATCTCAGGCACCTCCCATCTCTCCTCCCGTAGCTGCTCCGTCTCCTTCAGTGAGGATCTTGCTATTCCTTTTACCAACTGCCTTCTTCAAAATAACAATGCTCTACCCCCTCTACTGGTAACCATGATTATGCACTTCACATCTGACCAGGTGAGAAAACAACTAAAGAGAGTCCATGCAGGAAAATCTGCTGGCACTGATCGTGTCAGCCGCAAGGTGCTCCTCAGTGTCAGTGCCGACCAGGGAGGAGGTGTCATTCAGCAGGTCTTAAACATGATTTCAAAGGGTTGCTAAGTTGTGGAAGACACCCTGCCTTGTTTCTGGTCTAAGAGCCCACAACCTAATGCCTCCAAAGATTCCAAGGATTACAGGCCAGTGGCTCTGACCTCCTTTAGCTTCTCACCCAGAAGAGCCAGGCTGACACCATCAGCCTGACACAATCAGCCTGACTTTTCTGGGTGAGAAGCTACAGCAGGTCGATGCCTCTCTTGTGTCCTGGATTGTTAACAACCTGACTGGAAGATCTCAGTATGTCTGCCTGCTGCACTGTGTGTTAGAAAAAAGGTCAGCAATACTGTGGCCCGACACGAAATGGTTCTCTCTCTCTCCCACTTCACTGTCTACACCCCCGACTTCAACTACCAAATAGAGTCTTGTCGTGTTCAGAAGTTCTCTGATGACTCTGCAGTAGTGGAATGTTTCAGTAATGGTGAAGAGTCTAGGACTTGAGCTAAAGGAGCTGGTCAAAGACCTGAGCAGGAGAAAAGCACCTGTGACTCATGTCTTCTGTCCTGGCATTGGTGTGGATGTGGAGGAGAATGACGAATGCCTGGGGGTGCACATAGACAATAAACTAGACTGGTCTACGAACATTGAAGTACTTTACAGAAAGGGCCAGAACCACCTCTATTTTCTGAGGAGGCTGAGGTTCAACATCTGCCGGACGATGCTGAGGATATTTTATGAGTCTGTGGTGGCCAGTGGTCTCCTGTGTACTGTGCATACTGTGCAGGTTGAGAGGAGAGTGGCAGACACCAACAGGCTCAACAAACTGAGCCTTGAGACCAGTGATGTTGGAGAGGAGCTGGACTCTAATGACTGTCAGAGAAGAGTACAGTATGCTGTCCAAAGTACATTTCACCTTGAACAGTTCCTCCCAACTACTTTAAAACATGCAGATTCAAACAGCCACGATATACTACAGAGCTCAACAGAAGATGATATACTATACCATGAGACCATTTGGAGTGATAATGCGAGTGGTGTAGTGGTGTACCATTGTGGCCTCGCACCCCCCTGGGTCGAGAGTTTGATTCCTGTCTTGTATTTATGGACTTTTCATGTTCTCCCTGTGCTTGGTGGGTATACAGTACAAAAAATTTATATTGATCAAATCTTTTGGCCAATTCATGTGGAGTATTTTTTTTTTTCTCAGTGCAATAATCTTATGACTCATATTATGATGTACCGTGACTCTATTTTGCTTTATTTATTTACTTTAGATTGTACTGGGAGCAACTGCAATTTAATTTCTCTGAGGGGAAGTTAAGTATTCTGTATTCAGTGAAGTATTCTGATTCTATGAACAAACTGGAGATGAGTGTCTAGAGGTTTTAATGTGATTTTAACTGTCACACAGAATTAAGAATACAATGGAAAGTGAGCTAACCAGACTGACAAATTACAAGAGAAGCAAGGGCCGAGAACCAAGAACTATGAAACATAAAACAAGAACATGCCCTGCCCAAAAAAGAGGAAACTGAAATGGGATTTAAGTGATGAGACACAGGTGACGTAAACTAAACGAACAAAAACAGAGCGGGAAAAAAAATGAAACGTGAAAAACAAGCTAACAAGAGGGTTAGGTTGTGACAGCAAAGGAAATTTTTACTTTTTTCTTTAAAACCTCTCCAAGTATAACATTTCTCACATTTATTTATTTTTTTTTTTCAAATCTGTTTGTCTGGAATATCTTCTCTAATGTAAGTTGCTAAAATAGCATAGACATTATGACTTATTAGAATGAAAGCATCCTGACCAGTCAGATTCCAGCATTTGACAGTGTAGTGGTGTAAATGTATACATACTGTAACAACCCTGAGTACTACAGTATGAACAGCATGGTTCATAAAGCTTCCATTGTACCAGTTCTGGGAACTACACTGTAGAATTTCAGCTTCAAGTTGCACATCATTCTTCCTGAAAAACTTTCCATGTCAAAGGAATGGTAACACTACTTTGAACTTTGCTCTTTTGGAAATCTTTGATTTCCCCTATTCTTAATTTGTGCACACGCTCCTGCAGTCATTATGCACGACACACAAGTTTGAATGAATGGAGTTTTGTTTTAACCTTTGTGAAAGAACAGCAGTACTGACTCACCCTTTCCCAGATACCATGAATGAATTCATCTGGTTGCAATTTTTTTTTTTTTTTAAATCTTCACCACCTACACATATTTTACCTTGGAAGCTGGTACAAAAATAAATAAATAAATAAATAAACTAATACGCCACGGCTTTGATCATGAAATGCAACGTTAAACCGACGTCCTGAACAGTACTGTTTGGCTAACTCTTTGAAAGCCTCCATTCTTTTGCTTTGTCTTCCTCGTCTCCTCATTATGTCTCTGTCGTCTTTGATCCATTTCCTCTCTTGCACGCCCATTAAAGGTGAAATAAGCAGTTAAAAAGGATCAGGGTAGCTGATTAGAGAGATTCACAAAGTTGTATGTTGCATGGAGGCAAAACGCCTCTGGTGAAGATGTTGGGTCTAAGCTGATGGATCTTGTCGTCACTGAGGATGTGTGGAGGGATAATGAATAACCCTCTGCTTTTTTTCTGTAGTTTAATTCTGGGAAAAGAGCCAGTGCAAGGAGAAAAAGCAGACTGTCTTAAAACTGTAGAAGTGGAGAAACTGGTGCATATGTAGGTCATTCACCCAAATATTACTTTAATCGAGTCCTGATGTACTGTACATGGAAGTGTTTATATCTTTTAAAAAACGGAGAGAAAAAAATTGCAGTGCTTCCCAGAATTACTGGTACCAACAGCTATTCACTTATCCAATAAAGTTTAACCGTCTGCTTCAGGCCATGAGAAGGAATTAAATAAATAAATAAATAAACAAGGTTTAACTATTTAAAGTTATATTTAACTCTTTCATGCAATGTGCAGTGTTTCATGCAGCTTTTTTTTTTTGCAATCACCAATCATTTCTTTAAATACACCTTGCTAGGACAGGGTTGGACCCCTTGTTCCTTAATTCTTCATGACATAGAATAGATTCACCAAAGCAACAAGGTCCTGGAAACATTCCTTAGAGAGTTTGGTCCATATTGATGTGATAACGTTGCTGCAGATTTGTTAGCTACACATCCGTGATGTGATGTGAATCTCCCATTGCATCACATCCCTAAAGTGTTCTATAAGATTGAGATCAGGTGACTGTGGAGGTCATTTGAGTGCAGATTTGAACTCATTGTCATGTTCAAGAAACCGAACCGATCTTAGCTGAAAAGAGTGGCACCCAGTATGGTCTTCTGCTGAGCGCATCTGCTTCAATGTTTCACGCATTGTGCATTTGGAGATGCTCTTCTTCGTACCTCGGTTGTAACGAGATGTTATTTGAGTTACTATTAACTCTGTTTGAGCTCAAACCAGTCAAGACATTCTCCACGGACCGCTGGCATAAACAGAGCATTTTCACCCAAATAACTGCCGTTCACAGGATATCTGTAGCTGGGAGCCTAGCGAGCAGATTTGTCAGGGGAGAGCGGTGGCATACCTGCATTCTCACATCATACTGTAGGAACACTAGTCACTGATGGAGTCTTTATGCTTACACAAGAGGAAGGGGAAGAAAGCACAATTCTCTGAGTGTGTTACGCCATCTCCAACTATGCATGAGCAGAAAAAAAAATCTCATTTGCTAGTGTCTCATGTCTTAGAGAAAGCATACAATAGTTCTTGCCCTTTTTGGTTGGTTGTTTTTGGTTTGATGGGTGCCTACTCTTAACAGAGAAGGGGAGGGGGATTGGCTCTGGCTCTCACCAATGAAAGTGCTTACACTGAGTGAGTATCAGAACTGGACAGTGGAAGGTCACCGGTCTGTTGAATTACTTTTTCTTTTACATTATTTGGACGGACAGGTGCATGTATGTCAATTACCTCAGGAAGAAATGATACCAGGATGCCCTTTGGGAAGAAGGCAAGCTGGTAGAGATGTCTGAGCAACGCTCTGCTGGGAAACTTTAGGTCTACCATTAATGTCGATGTTACTTTGACACACAGCACCTACTTAAACATTGTCGCAGAGCAAATACACCCCTTCATGGCAATGGTATTATAATAGCAGGGGACTCTTGGATTGCAGGTTAATGTGCCCTGACACACTGCAGCAGTTGGAGGAAGAGGACACAGTGTTCAAGGTTTTGACTTGGCTTCCAAATTCCTCAAAAGCATCTGTGGGAAGTGCTGGACAGTAGAGTCTGATCTTTGTGCTAAATACCATAGCACACCTTCAGAGCGCTTGTCCAAGATTTCATTTGACTTCCGCTTTTGATTCTTTCATCTTTCATTACTTAGACAAGCTCTTGTGGCCAATTCATGAAAATGATGCGTCGAGAGCCACTTTTTGACAGTTTATGTCCTGGAATATGGCCACCATAGATGTGGTAACCGGTACATTCAGGTCTGACTTCAGTTTATTTGCCACATAAGGTTGCTGAGCCCAGATCTTAACCATGGCTTCAGAGGCCAGATGACCTTTCTCCTTTGCTTCAAAGTTTAAACTTTATAGTCTCAAGTAAACTGAAGGCCACGCAGCAGTCCTAGTCATGAGTTCTCATTGTGTCACATTGTGTGTGCGGAAATGCTCTTACTTTTACTATCAAACATACTGTAGCTGTGATTACTGTTGATTATTTTAAAAATGCAACCTCAATATTTTTTTTTTAAATAATCTTCAGTCATATTTATTTTTTTCCCAAAACACATTTCTTCCATAAAGTAGTGGAAGGTTATTAAGTGCAGTAATTTTAAATATCTGTAGGTAATTACAGTAGTATAGTTAACTAACTAACTGTAGTTCGTTTTAGATCTTAATAATGAAAACCCCATAAATGTTAACTTAAAAGAAATCCATAAATGTTAAATAAATTTTTTTTTTTTTTTAGAATAACACATTGTGAATTAAACACACCTATACAAACACTTTTTTTAGATACAGCATAAGCACAAGGTTTTAAAATATATTTCACACTGAGAATGAGAATGGATTACTTCTGGTAAATGTTTTACACATTCCTCAATTTTCCAATTTATCCATTCTAACAACATAGTAGCACGGCTAGGAAAAGGAAAGCACGTGTCTTGTTAAATGGC
Source organism: Clarias batrachus (assembly GCA_003987875.1). NCBI lineage: Eukaryota > Metazoa > Chordata > Actinopteri > Siluriformes > Clariidae > Clarias > Clarias batrachus. The sequence goes on along the minus strand of QMIH01000155.1, from coordinate 502,796 downwards.
AAACTTGATGTGCCTTTGGCTCCAACATAGGATATAAATGTAATATTAAGCCAGAGACTGTCAAAAGCCTAAGTATGATGAGGTTTTATGCTGTTGCTGGCGTGTTTTATTTCTACTGGCTCTGTGTATGTGCGTGTGTGTGTATTTGTGTGTGAGAGACTGTGTGTGTGTCTTTTAAGGATAAGTACAATTATGGCGTCTCTGGGTTTTTTAGGTAATGCCGGGGGAAAATTGAACTGGGATTATATGGGATCTTGAAAAAGTGCTTCATTGTATATAGCTTTGCAAACTAGCTCACCAGTTATCCAGTCCAGGTCTGTCGAACATTTTGATTCACAGTCCAGAACCAGGACGTACTGTATAGAAAATAAATCTACACATATTTAATGTAAAAGTTTTAAAGACTTGTTTCTAGAGATACACTGCAAAATTCTGGGTTATACTTTTTTTTTCAATAATAACGTTTTTTTTTTTTTTTTTATAATATGAATATTTAAAAAGTATTGTTGATTATTTTAAGATTATGATTTTTTAAATAATAAAAGACTTTTTTGGTGAAGCAGTGTGTCATGTACTGTATATATCATGTGATTTATTTAGTTAGTTATCTGCATTTTAATCTGGGCAAAGACAATTTTTTCAAATGTATTTATTTATGTTTTTATTTATTCATTCATGTTTTTAGTTACTGTAGCTTTCCAGGGTCGAGGCTTCCATTACCGCCTTGGGTCTGTGTGCATGGAGTTGACATGTCCTCCCTGTGCTTGGAGGGTTTCCTCCAGGTACTCCTCCCATAGTCCAAAGACCTGCAGATTTGGCTAATTTTATTGTGATGTTTTCGCCAACACAATGCATTAATTATACATGCTTTGTACCCTAATTCTTGAGCTTTCATCTATTTTCATTCAGAAGAGAGCAACTCATTTGTCATTGATTTACCATTCCTTCGCATGTGATAGGTTCTTCCTCTTTGCCCCTCTTCCTAATGGCATAGCCCTCTGACTGGAAATCCTGTCTCTTGCTCTTCTTTTATGCCACTGATGCAAAACCGGAGATGATTCCTTACAGATATCTGTATCCTTACTCACTCCAGACAACAAACGGTACAGTGGGGGGGGTTAATCATTTCCTAGCATTCATTGCCCTAGACCTGCTCTTGAAAAACAGTCAGTGAAGCTAAAACCTCGAACAGTTCTGCTTCTCCCTCTCTTTGTCTGTGCCAGTGAGAAAAGATGCAGTTAATATCTTTATCACAGCTCCATCAAATAGCTAAAGGGCCGGCCAGACAGAGGCAGAGAAATAGAGCCTCATGATCTCCTGCGAGTAATTAAGTAATTTTACTCCCTCTCTCTCTTTTTTTTCTTCCCTCCTCTCATGTTTTCTGTCTTTTTTGCTCTCTTGTAACCTTTTAAAATAGGGTTTCTTATAACTATTAGAGTATATGTAGGTATTTCAGTTGATTTTCTTTTTTTACTCTGTTCATGCTGCTATTAGAGTAGCTGAGCCATTCATTGGTTCCAAGTTCAGAGTGAGAGCTTCTGTATATTGCAGATCAATCATGATTCACTCGTGACTTGGATGGCATTATGAGAGTTGGAATGTGTGCAATAAGCATCCATATTTAAGGCCATCGAAATGGCAGTAGCTTTCGGATCAGCTCATGACCCGTGCATGACTTTTGTGCGAGAATGAAGGCCAAGTGCTGGTGTTCCTAATGGCACGGGAGAGCTCTGGGAGAAAACTACACTCCCAGCGTAATACTCTGGAAGAAAAGCGAAAGTGCTTCATGCTTGAATGCTGATATTTACATGCAATCAGAGGCCCACAGGCAACCAGCGTCCATATCAGTCCTAACCACTTTAGCTCAGTTAAAGTTTCTTACAGAAACCTCATGGTGGTGTGTTTTAATCACTTCATTCCTTTACCAAACTCTTTTATACAAAACTGGTAACATTTTCTATATAACCCATGTAGTCTTAAAAAAGAAATTATATAAGCTCTTTTTTTAAATAATGGAACATAAAACTCTAATGAAGGGTAATAAATAAAAATACATACTTACAAATGACTTATAATGCATGGCACATTGCAACCTATATATACTACATATAAGCAATATCAAACAAGAAGGAGTACTTTATTACCAGATATAGCACGGCTGTTATACGCCAAAATGTGAGGAGAATAAACCTTTGAGATGGTGGACAGTCCTGTAAAACTCCTAAGTTTCTCTTTATATTTCTACTTATTCCACTTTATCAGCTCCCAAAGTGCTCGCCCTATCATCAGGAGATCGCTAGTTCCCTTCCCGGGTGATGCTGTAGCCTCTCGCAGCCGGGGGTCTAGAGAGAGCTGATTGGCTGAGCTCTCTCAGCGAGGTGGAATGGGAGGCACTTTAGCGCTCTCACATCAATCACAGCTCTACAGCCAATCATGGTCTTCTGTGAACTCACCCAAGCACGAAGGTGACTGGTAGTAGATGTGTGTGGGAGGGTAGCGTTAAATGGAAAGCTAGCGCACTATGGTGTACAATCCATGGTCTCACACACACCATGTGGTGTCCAATTTGTCTTGAATTCAGCCTTATGTTAGATAGTTCAGAAGTGATATGCAAGGACTTAGAAGCAATTGCAGTATTAAGTAGTACAAGTTTTTTTTTTTTCAAGATAACATACGATTATCAAAGGTGTTTTCTTGTTAAAAGTGCTTCCATGACTAGTTTTGGATGTGTTTTTGGCAGGTAGTTTTTGGATGTGTTTTTGGCAAACCGTACATGCTGCGACAGACATTTAGGGTTATTAATACAGTAGTTATTAGAACATCTGTATCACAGAGTGATAAGTATACTTTAGTTAAACATCCCAGTGGTGTTACAGTCTATTACTACCACTCGTTGAATGTCTCTTGTCCAATCAAATTGCTCGGTCGGACCTAATTGTTGTATAATTCATTCTTCAACAATTCATTCAACAAAAATCACTGTAGCATTAAAAATGCTACTCCGGAGTGCTTTGCAAAATGGCAGGGAGATATATGTAGCCTCGGAGATCGATTTTGTTTTTTGAACAAAAATATACTAAATAAATATATATATTGTAAATGCAGTAAACATTTGAACACAATGTTTTTTTTCCCCTTTATTTATTTATTTTTTTTTACATTGTAGAACATTATAAACAACATGGCATCAAGGTCAGTCCATCCAGACATTTGCGAATATCTGAATAAAGTCTCTTCAACTACAGTGTCAAAAAATGTCAGACATGATGATGAGTCTGGCTCTCATGAGGACCTGTCCAGATAAGGATGTCCAATACTTTCCTTTCCTGCAAAGGAGAAGTTCATTTTGAGTTACCAGAATCAGGAATTAGCTTCTGAACTGCACCGTGGTTTAAAGCCAACTGTACATGAATAGCATAACATCTCAACATCAGAGATTATTTCATATTTCGATGCCTTCAGAATTGTTCTGTGATATAGAAATTAATAAAAGGAACTTTGGACTGATTATTAATATAATTTTTTGTATTATTATTATTATTATTATTATTATTATTATCATCTAGAGGAAAAAGGCTGCAGGAATATAATTATAGATAATTTAACATTCTTATTTCATGTGGGCAGTGGTGGTTTAGGGTCTCCGCTGTTGGGTCCTTGGGCAAGACTCTTAAACCTAAGCCCCATACAGTCTGTATGCTGTATGCAGTGCCGGTCCCAAGCCTAGTTAGGAAATGGTACTGTAGGGTTGCAACAGGATGGGCGTCCAAGTGTTTAACCTGTGACAGATCTTGTGGATCAAATGATCTGATGTAGCGGACTCTAGAATAACACGACAAGCAATATTTCTTTATTGTTAATACATTAAATAGTATAACTTTTTCAAAGCTTTATAAATCATTATGAATGTTTATTAAAATTTTACATGGAATCAACATTAAGCTTACAAATATAACAAGCGTTATATTAAGAGTAACATATAATAAGAGTTATAATGGTTTGTGAATATTGGCTTCGAATGAAGTCTTGCTCAAACATGTACTGTAGCGTGCGTCTTTTATTGGCAAGGCTGAAAAAGACCCTTTGTGCTTGTGCACCTATCATACTGGCATATTTGCATACATGGCTGTATAAATATATTGCAGAAGAAAAAAAAATCAGTGAACGAATCAAACATGGAACGGGAGGAAAGGACAGAGAGGGCTTTGTTGCGGAAGAGGGAGAGGAAGCCCTTGAACCATGCCTGCGGAGGAGAGAAGTGCGTGTCCCTCCCTTGCCAGGGTACAGAGCTGAGGAGAAGCAGATGTTGGCGCTGAAGATGACGGCAGGCCCATGGTCTTGTGAGCAGAAGCAGAGGAACAGGGAGCAGAGGAGGAGAGGAGGAGGGAGAAGACGGAGGATGTGGTTAGGGCATCGCTCCTAACTGCTGAGGCTGCGAAACCACACACACGCACACAATCATGTTCGAGTTTTGCTCTTCCCTCCTTTTTTCTGCTTTTTATTTAAAAATTTTAATGGCCATCTTGTTCTCCTTTCTATGCCACCCAGCTGCCTCTGGTTTTGTTTTAGGCTATCTGTGCCATCAACATTTTTGTTGTGTTTAAAGATTTTCAGTTCACTCTTAGAATAAGTTCTTCTTGAAAGTTCCACTTAAATGGTTCATTAGATAAATACAGACTTTTGGCTTCCTGAACACTCAGTTTCACGGTTCTACATTAAAATTTTAAGGTATCCTCCATAGAGACAACTAAGGAATCCTTAAGATAGGGCTTCTTTTTGACATTGACATTATGAATTTTATGGGATCCCAATCTTTAAATGACCATTTTAAATGATGTTTTATTCCAGATATATAATGTAAGAACTCTGAAATATAAAAACATCTCTGTACATATATACCAATCAATTCCATCCCTCTAGGAAGCTCTGTATGGTATTTATTCCCATTTTTACAGCTGTGGTACAGTAGGACCTCCGGTCAACATTCACGCCAATTAGCCAAATGCATGTCTTTGGACTGTGGGAGGAAACCAGAGAACCCGGATGGAAACTCACAAATCTTACCGATCCGACGTGGGAGTCACACCCAGGACTTGGAGGTGCACAGCAACAGTACTAATCACTAGCCACCGTGCCACCTATTAATTACTTAAACAATGAATAATGCCACAAAAATATACTACAGTGAAACCTCGGATTACGAGTAACTCGGTTTACGAGCATTCCACAAAGATTTGAAATAAATGTTGACTTGAAAAACGAGCATGTCTTGGTTTACAAGTGCCAAGTTTTTTGACACCGACACACACACACACACACACACACACACACACACACACACACACAGACTCTCTCTCTCTCGCCTTTACACCCTCCCTCCCCGGCTTCACACAGACACACACACTCTGCTCTACACAGAAACTCTGCTTTGTCGCGATTCTTTTCAAAGGTAAGGTGCTGGTTCATTTGTTTGTTTTTTTACTTTACAGCAGTGATTCCGTTAGTCTGTGCTCACGTGAGTGTCATTAGAGAGTTTTCTTTTTTTTTCCGTTAAAACAGTGTTTCCGTTGTGTGTCTTTGTTGTGAAATTTAAAAAGCGAGGTGGGGGGAGGGAGGAGGAGTTTTACTGTGTAAGACGAGGCGAGGGAAGGGGCTAATTACACACACACACACACACACACACACATACATACACAAATACACAGCGCCTGCGTGCACAAACAGAAACACTTATCTGTTGGGATTTATTTAAACTTTTTTTAAAGGTAAAGTGCAGGTTAATTTGTTTTATTTTTACTTAATATATTGTATTAATTATTTTTCTGTATTTATTTTTTTGGGCTGTGGAACGAATTATTTGAGTACAGAATACAGAACGAATTATGCTCGTAATCCAAGGTTCCAATATATTCTTGGCTTGCAAAAAGAGCTGATAGGTTCTACATTGATCTCAGTATTGTTTCCCCAGAGAAACCCCAAAGGAACACATAAGGCTTTAACATTTGTTCAAGCGTATTCTGTTTTTTATGCATCCCAATTTAAAGCATAGACCTTAATAAACCATTGAGGACCCCTTGAAGAGCAAAGAACTCATGAGTGTAGTGCAAACAACTCATCACAGGTTTTAGACCATCCTGTTCCAGGATTCAACATAACCATCAAATGTTCCTCCAAACTGACAAATGAAGAACACTTGGCGTATTAAAAAAAAGAGGCAACTAAGGACCTTGTATGGCTTCTATATCTTCGAAACACATGTTTTTTAATTGGTATCCCTATTTAAACCATGGAGCTCATTGAACGCTTAAAGAGCCTTTGAAGAACCCACTTTTTCTGACAGTGTTATAAAAATCTTCCTTTATTTCAACTCAGCCTCAGAATTTGACTTGATTTCTACTTACTTTCATATGCATAAAAAATGTATGGCTCTTGTGCAAAAGTAGTATGTGCATGACCAAGCATCAATTTAGAGCCTAAAATATGATTGGACTCTCTTATATAAGCCACTTTAGAACACATCACTGTCATGAAATATGTTATTCATGATTCAAGTGCTATTAATATATTATGATTCGGTGACATTTAAGGATCCTGAAGATCGAAAGGTCCCAATGAAACAGTGGTTCTCCCTGCATGTGAATTCGAACTGCGTAAAACCAAACATGAGATTGGATTTCAAATTCTTTTTAGTAAACATAGCCCTTACTAAACATCACAATTTACTTGGATTTCCTGATTGCCAGAGCGTAGTGAAATCAAAGATACAAGTAACTTTATCTTCATGGCATCCAACCTGTTTTACATATGTTCTCTTGTATCATCTGTGTATGAAAATCAACATCAGGAACCAGTTATAGATAGCACACAGAGGCAGGAGACAGGGATGTGGCTCTTTCAACTAAAATGGCTCCTCTAATGCAGGTTTCTCTTTTTCTTATCTTACTTATTCTTAGTAACTGTTTATTGTGTCACTACTAAGAGCTAACATTAGTTCCACTTTATGTGACTCATCTGTCTGTTGAGATTCCTCTAGTACAGAAGGAATAAATGCTGAAGGTTAAAAGCATCAGAGCATATTTCTGGAGTGCCGGTAAAGTCTGCGGTGGGTTTGACCTATTGGTGTGTTAGAGAAAAGACAAAGCGCAGAGGAAGGAAGTACTAAAGACCCCTTCTGCATATTAAAGCAGCCTGTGGGGGGGGGTCACAACCTTTCATTGCGTGAAATGATTTATGAATGTAAGTCTTTCACTCTTGGTTTGTTCACCGAACAAGCATCTGCCTCAGATATTTTGTCAGAAGAGGATTGGTAATTAGTTTCAGCGAAATTAATGAGGCTTCGGCAAGTAAAGATGCAAACGGGTATATGCTAATGCCGCCTAATGATTGCAATAGCATGACTACAAGGAAATGAGTCACACACTTTGATTGCTTATTGTCATCCTTTTTATCGTCAACTTTATATCTTGGAATTTTCAATATTGGGTGTTTCCATGCATGCACCAAGTTATTCCAAGTGTAAGGGAGAAAACATTTACCTTCCATCATTTGGAGAACTTAAAGTAGTACTGATATAGGAAAATGCCCCGATCATCCATAACATTATGACAGCCTGTCTAATTTTGTGTAGGTCCCCTCTTTTGCCACCAAAACAGTGATGCACTGTGTGGTTTGACATCTTTCTATTATCAGCAATTTGAGCTACAGTGACTCTTCTATAGGATCGGACTACACGCGCCAGCCTTCACTCCTCTGTGCATGAATGAGTCTTGACTATCGGTTTTAATTCCTTGCACCCTATTTTGGAATATACTGACCACTGCAGAGTGGGAACATCACACAAGAACTGCAGTTTTGGAGTTGCTCTCACCCAGTCCTCCAGCCATCACAATTTGGGCCTTATCAAAGTCATTAAAATTCTTACATTTACCCTTTCTTTTCACAAAAGCTTCACTTACTGCGTAATATATGTTGTAGCTGCTACTACAGGCAAAATGATTCCTCGGGCTTCCAGAAATTCTTTCACAATCTGAGTCCTGGAATATGCCTGTGCCATAAGGCAAGATAAATATGCATAGATGTGATAACCTGGTCATTCAGTACATTCATATGTTCTGTATGCATACATTGCTGAGCCTAGACCTGGGCAACTGAAGCAACCCCAGATCATAACACTGCCTCCAGAGGCTTGTACAGTGGACACGATGCATGATGGTGCATTGCTTCATGTGCTTCCCTTTTTACCCTGATGCACACTTCATTCTGCAATTGGGTCAATCTGAATTGATCAGACTACATGATGAGCTACTCTGTTTATTCACGGTTCATTTTTTACTGTGTAACTTCAAAAAATGTTGAAGGGATCTCTGTCCATAATCCTTTTCTGGCATCTTCTTCTTCTTCTTCTTTTTTTTTTGGTTCTTTCTTTGACCCTTCTGAAATGCTGACTTTGGTTTGGCCATGCAGTGTACTGTAAACTGGTTCAGTAAAATTGTCTTAAATCTTCCTTGAGCTCTAGCCATTTTAAACTTTGTATGTTTTTACATTTCTGACCACTGTTTCAGAAATGAGAAAAGAATAAAATGTTGAGCTCAGGGGAATTCCCCATGGTGGGAAATCATGATTTATAATATTTAACACATAATTTTGTCCATTCCAATAAACCAATATTTTGCATGAGACATTTTCTTCTGCCTCAATATTTGTTTCTGTAAAATTCCTTTTAGTTTTTCCAGCAATCAAAATTTTTATTGTATACAAAAATACTTTTCTATTATTTAAAGATGTTTTAACAGTGGATGTGAGCAGAGAATTTGTAAAACTGAGAATGCTTTTTAATTCTAATGTTAATTGAGGGCCTAAACATTGTGGCTAAGCTCACATACTGTATATCTTCTTCCATTCGTTCGCTTTCAGTGATTGCAAGTGGTTCAAGTGGTTCTAGAGTCGTTCCCAGTAACACTGTGCACCATGAGGGAGAATTCCTCTCTGATCAGGCGCCAGTCTATCACATGGCAGAGTTATTAACAAATATTATTGTGCAAAGATCTTAAGCCCTCCATTATTTTCCTCTAATTTACTTTTAACGAGCCAGACCTTCTTGTATTTTAACTCTTGTCTTGAGTAAAGGTCTCCAGGCTTCCTGAAGACCTTTTTTTTGGCTCTCGTTTTCAATCCTGTCCCTGTACCTGAACAGTTTCAGAGGAATGTTTTTTTGTTTGTTAAGCCGCATTTCAAACATAAAAAACATATTACTTAAAGCATGAAGAAACAGGTGCAGAGATGACAGATGGTGATGCTGGAGTGGTTGGAACAGACGAGAGAGGAAATGAAGTTTGCTGAGGTTGTTCCATAAACACCCAAATGATATCTTTAGCCACTTTGCAGTCTGTCACAGTAAAACATGTGTTCTCATTTCTGTAATTTATTCTGCATCATTTTATTTAATATGAAGAAATAAGGGTTGGCTCCAGACTTTTGTACATTGATATTTTGAACAAACAATATTACTACTGAATGGTTTTACAAGTTGAGCTGTTTGCTTCTCTCAGGTCCTGCTGTCCGATTCAACAGTTTTGAGTTTGACCGGCCAGCCCCACCCCCTGTTGTTGGGCAGCACACAGTCGAGGTCCTGAAGGGCATCCTGGGCTACAGTGACGATGCCATCAACCAGCTGCTGACTTCACAGACCGTCACTCAAAATACAGTTTACTAATACCAGCGAACAAGGCATGGCCGAGTCCACTCCCAAAACGCGATCAAAGAGCCTCCGCTTACCAAATAAACACCCTTTAATTCACACACACACATTGACACTAGAGGAGAAATATCGTTCTACCTCCCACATTCAATGGTTATGTTTTAGATATTAATCGGCCAAAAAAGCCAACCAAAAGCAATCCGCAAATGTAACAATAATAACTGAATGACGCATGAGGAGGCTCGGAGGGTCTGGTCTGCCAGTTGGCGTGTCCAGTGGAATTTGGTCTGGCTCGGTGACGTGCACTCACTTTCACATCACCTCACATCTCTTCGTCCTGTTTTATTGATCAATAACATATCCAGACTCAATGCTGGATAAGCTTTCAAATCAAGCATTCAGCAATGAAAAGCTATTTCTTAACTCTTTGGACAGTCTCTTACAGTTTTAAGCTCATTACCGTCTTGACTAAATTCACAATTTGTGACTGATCGCCAAGCCTAGTGTGGAAATACCCTACGTCATATCTGGAAATACCCTACGGTTAATGATATACGGCACAACTCGTAATGTTCGCCTAGTCTGAATTAAAATGTAATTGGAACTGCTCCAAGTTAACACTACAAATTCAAGGGGAGCATCTGAGACTGAAAACATACTTCAAACAATCTTCTATTAATTGGTCACTTCTTGATATGGGGTAAATATAACGATAATACATCACTATTGCAGCTCTACTATCACCTTCCAAGAGACGTATTGGACGTTGTCCAAGGGTGACTTCTGTTTTTACACCTGCCCAAATGAACCACCCCAAGAAAGCACCATTTGTTAATGTCAAGGTTGAATTCTAGCAAAACACTAATGTAAGTCATTTGCTTTTGTTTACACTCAGAATTATTTCATGATTGAATCCAGAAATCAGTTTTGTAAAGCTATTCTCAAATGATGTTTATGATGACTTTCTTATTGTTAGCAACAGCTTTTGTGTTGAACTTTTGTTCCATGTTAAATATTTCAAGTTATATGGAAGACTATATTTAGCAGAGGTGATGTCAGAGCTTGGAAAGTACCAGATTAAATTTGGCTGAAAGTTTGTGTCATTTAACCTTTTACCTCAAATGCTGAAACCGAGCTACTTTCCTGCTCACACAGCCTCTTTGTTCCTGAGTGTGAGCAAACCTGCATCGAGTTCAGATACTGTGCTACTGTGTTTTTATATGCTCTTTTTTATTAGCTTTTGTATGCTTATAGATTTTTTTTTTTATGTGAATGGCGTGATAATTAGAACAATGAGTACACTAAAACCGGAATCCTTATTATATTGTTAAATCATATAATTAATCAGGTGATTGTCTAATAAGCACACGTTAACATGAGTGGGTGTATTGACAAGCCAAGAGTACAGTGTTTTAGTGTTTATATGAAAAAAATCTCAAAAATGTTATACATGTTTAAATGGGAAAAAAAAAAGTTTATTTGATCTGACAAAATGCACATTGTGCATCATGTACAATTGGCTTTCAAATCAAATTAGGACTTGTGCTTCATTCACATTTCTCATGAATAAAGGTGTCAAACTGATCGACATCAGGACGACAGAAGTACGGTAAGAGGCTCTTAGCCACAGTAAAACAGTTTAAATTATGCAAACGTTTTTTTAAAAAGCTATACATTTGTAAATAATGATTCCGGCCGAAGTGGCTCAAAGCCGACTGCAGTCGTTTCTGTGAACATTCAGGGAGTGAAACATCTGATCTTTGAAAATCAGTGGACAACTTGCGGAAGAGATGCATCTGTCTGTGCGAACTGTACACACAATCATTCACCAACATTACTAACACATCACAGCAACTCGGCTGGGAGTTATTGCCACATCCCCATATAGTCCTGACCTCGCTCAAAGATATTTCCACATTTTTCGGCTATTTAAGGAGTTCCTGGGAGGCCGGCATTTCAGATGTGAAGTAGGCAGCCCGATCATGGCTCTGGTGTACTGAGAAAACTTTCTACCTTGATGGGACCCAAGCAATTGTTAAATACTCAGTTACGGCATTATATAGAAAAAATAATGCTAGTTTTTACTCTTATAACTGTGTTGTTCTTTTGCGCAAAAGCACAAGTCCCGGTTTGACTTGAACACCTCATATTTTGAATTCCCTGTATTGTCAAGATGGCCATGTTTAAAACTTTTTCGCATTAAATTCATGAGCACTTGAGTGACACAATATCCACACCCTTACGATCTGATGTTTTAACACATGTTTAATATTCTTGGCAAAAAAATCGCTTAATGTAAACCTGTCCGTGACTAGTTGCAAGTATGAAGTTCGGCGATGAACAACTGCCAGTGGGAGTCCCAGAGGAAATCACATCCATTTCCTCTTATACACAGAAGTTCAAATCCGGTTTATTATCCATCAGTTTCTGTAGGAGAGAATGTACAGACTATAATATATCTTTACTTACTGAAATCATTATTAGGAAGAGCAAAAAAAGGAATGTCATAATTCCTCCTGAATGAATATATATTTTCCCTTGCACTATATATACAATTCTTTAATTAAATCAGACGATCCTTATTGCCTGCATCTTCCCAACCAATATTTTCATAGTCAAATGATGAACAGTTCTCATGTTTATTTTCTATAAAAAGTAGAATTTAACATAAAGGGTTTTACTTTCAGGTGTAAATTGTAATGTGTGTGGCTCATTTAAGACTTTAAAAGATCTTAAAAATGAAGTAGTGTATACTCGTCTGACAATTTTGGCAGCTCTGCCCCTGAAGAAGGGGAAAAAAACATTCAGTTGGGCTTATTGCACAACCCAGAGACTAAAGAATGCAGCATTTATGTAAGAAGTGTCAATGCAATAAAATGATATTGCGTCTTAACTTTTGCACTCTCACTATGTCCAGATGTTTACGAACCGAATGAGCGTTGTTTGACTACACTTCACAATGATGAACTCAACAGGTGCAAGGTCCAAAAACACAACTCTATTTGTTCAGAGGTTCAGTGACTATAGTAGCTCAGAGTAGAGTGATTCAGTCCCTCCGGGGAATTAGGGTTGTTTCGGATGTCAGTAATTGCCAGATATTTTTCACGTCTGATTTTTTTTTTCCCCCCGTCTGTTCTGCACACTTGATGTCAAACACAGGCTGGGTCACGGCAGGACAGCATCATGAGTGTGACCACTATAAAGGACGCACCACTGAAAAAGTTTATTTAAATTCAGCCAGCAACTGTCGTGTGATTTTACTACATTTGCAGCATGATTAGTCCTAACATGTGGTTTTGACAGAATTTTGTTTAGGCTTCAGGTTGAAAGCAGTGAGGGGCAGAGTTTTGCTTTTAGACACCATGAGAAGCAAATCTTTCTCTTTCCAGAGCTAAAAAGGGAGTTTTCCTGAATGAGTCATTTGTTTGGATGGTTCCACATCATTTCACTGGAATCACATTTTAATAGGTACCCTGCATAAACTACGGGTCAAATCCTTATACGCCTACAGCCACATTTTTTTGCATTTCAGGAGACTTTAATGTACTTTTAGTCGTTAATTTAAATAGATAGTTGCCAGATACGGATGCAGATTTCTTTTAATGAAATGGTAGTAGCTATAAACAGTGTACTCTAGCTACAAAAGTTAAATAGTTGAAGACAATTTGTTGATGCACTATTTACTGTATGAAAATGTTATTTAATTTACATGTTATATGCTAGGCTTTGTACCAACTTTGTTGGTAGATTAGCAAAACAGGCTAATTCTGATAGCCATGTACACCATAACATTACAATGCAAAACATTATGGCCAGAATTGTATAGGTTCCCGTTGTGCCACAGAGGCATGACTCCACAAGGTGTCCCTTGGCTGTGCTGTGGTGTCTGGCACCAGGATGTCGGCAGCGTAGGGATCTTTGCCTGCTGCACTGGGTGTTGTGGTGTCTTTCTATCCTGACTAGCATTGACTTTTTTCAGTGAGTTGTGCTGCATTGGCTTTTCTGTGGGAACGAACCAGACCAGCTAGACTTTGATCTCTGCAAGCTTAATGAGCCTTGGGTGCCCATGACCCTGTCACCAGTTTACAGGTATATAATTGATAATCAATGTTACTGTGTTAATGTTATGTGGTGTTAATGTTGTGTCTGTTTAACAATCCCAGCTACTTACTGTAAGTCCTTTTCTTTCTTATAAGGGGGTATATGAAGTGTTAGGATTAAACCAGGGCAGCATATAGGCTTGGAAGTTAGCACTGTCACCTTGCACGTCAAGTTCAAATCTTGCCTCCACTCTGCTTGCATAAATTGTGTGTTTCCTTCAGGTTCTCTGGTTTCCCCAACAGACTTGACTAGTGTTACCAAATTGGCCATAGATAATGGATGGATAAAAAACATTTTTTTTATTTAGTATTTTTTGTATCAAACAGTTAACTAGAACTAACTGCTGGTAGGAGTTAAAGTTTAAAATGTCAGAGTGAAATTCCAGAAACATCATTATAGGAATGCTTCAGAACATTTTTTTTTATTTGTCATGTTGGTGCACCATAATTAATTCGCATGGAATTGAAAAAATGTGTTCCATGCTTGTGTGAACATTGAACTATGAGTGATGCTAAAATTCCCCGAACTTGTTGAATAAAACCCTTTTTTATGTTGATGCTTGTCTAATTACAGTCATTGATTCAGATAACTTCCTGCATCTACCTTTGATTTCAGCTGCTCTCATTTGAGAGAGTCATGGTGGAATGAGAAAAAAAAAAAAATCCAAGCCTTTGAATCTGCAACTCAAATATGTACCAAGTTATGAGCAAACGTCACTCCCATGGAAATAGTTTGGAAGGTGTGAGCGACTTTGATCACCGCTTCAAATCAGCTGCCCAGGAGACGTTTGTTTATGTTTACAAGTCCTTGTTTGCTTGTTTTCGGCACATGGTCTCAGGATCACATGGATATGAAGTCCTGGGAGAGCACTGGGAAGTGCTTTCCTGTTTTCAGTTCGGGTTCCGCTGACACATTCGGAGAAGGAAACGGGTTATCCAGCCCGACCAGCTGTGCTTGACATTAGCCCCTTCCTGGCATCCCACACTGCATCTGTCCGGCTCCAGCCAATAGGAGTCGACCTATGCCGCCGTCACTTCCATTCTTGTGTGTGTACACCATTGCTGTGACGACGGAGAGGTTCCGGAGTGATGGGCTACCCGAGAGATGAAATAAGCAGAGCTGGAGTAGGCCCAAGGTTTCGGAGAAAGAGACGGAAAGAGTGAAAGAAGAACGAGGAGAGAAAAAGGTGGGATGGGAAAGCCATCTGTTTGACTGCTGGAGAAACTCTGTTAATCTTTCGACTTCTCCCATACTCGGAGAGACGTAAATCTTCGGTTAAAATGACCAGGAACTTTCAGTGAAGGGTTGGAAAATTTGAAGAGGCTCTTCTGTAGGCTAAAGGTGGCAGCTTTCATCAGCAGGTTTTTAGTGCTGAAAATCCTGGATTTCCCAATGGATGCTGGAACCTACACTTGCCTACTGCAGCATGTTATTTATTTATTTTCTTTTGCAGAAGCATGCCAACTTTTTGGCATACAGTGGCACCTGTTTGCTGCTACATAAATTAGATTATTAATAAGTCCTTTGTGACTGTTTCTCAGTTTTTCAAAGTTGTCCCATTTGGTCAGTGTTGTATCATATTCCATGTGGTTGCAAGTGAACAACTTCTGAGGGTTCTGCCCTCACTTTCTTGAATCAAGACCATGGAGTATTTCCATGGCTTAGTTAATTGACAAGAGTGCATTAATGTCATCATCTGACCACTGCTTGTGCCTGACCACTTCTAGGGTGGAAAGCAGCATATTAATCTAGTAAATGTGGTCATATGGCTAAATGGATAAATCATGACCGTGATGATGTAAAGCCGCACTTGCGTGCACCACTGAGGTTATAACACCAGTGTCCAGAGGGAGGATCAGCTCTGAGTGTGTGTAATTTCAGAAGAAGAGTGTGGGAGTGCTGAGAGGAAATGGCTATGGCCTGATGACAATCTAGCACACTTGACAAAAGCCACCCAGAACCTGCTGGAGTGTGTTTTTCAATGAGTAACGTCAGGTGAGCCCTGTCTACTCAGAGATCAAGTAAAAGAGTACCTTGGCTTCCAACCATGCTGGCATTGATTTGCTTCTTATTTCAGCACTAACTACAGGCCAACTCCTGGATTCTGTATGCCATGATAACAGACTCCACTATCTGATGTACTGTAACTACCCATGTTCAAGAGTCCTTGTCATCTGTGATACTAATTGTATGGAAGAGTGCAGTTGGTTGTTTTTTTACACAATCGCAATGACACATGTTAGCTAAGTGTCTGTCAAGTGATTGTGATGAAATTATAAATTGGGGAGAACTACACTGAAAGAAACTCCACCCTGAATATTACTCTGCTTAAATAACTAGCGATCTTCAATAGTTTGCGAGATTTACTTTGTAGCAAGTTGATATTTTTAGCAGAAATTGTTCGTCTTTTCACTTATTTCTTTGTTAATAATCTTCCCCATAATGCTGCTAGTTTGATACAGCAGGCTTCAGGTTTATCTTGTCACCAATGCGGAAGCAGTTTAGTCTGTTCAGTTCTCTCCCTTTGATCTATGCACTCTGTTCAAACAGAAACCGCTAATTTCATACTAATAGTGCAATCAACATCAGTGCGCTTATAGATCACTGTTTAGCTGTGCTGAGTCTCTCCTGTAACGTAGTGTACTGTAGCTGTGTCATGTGCAGGTGCTGAATTGCATTGTGCCACTTCAAGCGCCAACATCGCTACTGTATTTCCTTGTTGGATGTCTCATTAAGGTTGCATTGAATGTCCATTGGCGGTACGGTGGCTTTAGTGGTTTAGCACTGTTGCTTTGCACCTCCAGGATCCATGGATTTTGCATGTTCTCTCCATGCTTGATGGGTTTCTTCCGGGTACAACGGTTTCCTTCTACATTTCAAAGACTAGGCTAATTGGCGTTCCCAAATTACCCCTAGTGTGTGAAATGTCAATGAAAACTGGTATGTGAGAAAAAGAATCTCTTGCTCTCGTTTTTAAGAGCATAAACATCTGAGAGTTCTCATCAATGCTTTAGATTCGTTTTTTTATATACTATTAAACAAAAAACAAAACAACAAGCTGTGCTAGCATGAACACTAGGGGGATCTTCTAACAAACTGAGCAACAATTCAGCACCATACTGTATGTCAAGTAAATTTCCTAAAAAATGATATATAGTGTTTTGAAAGTAGAAAATACGTATGTAATGATTAGATAATGGAAAATGAGAATTAATATTATTAATTATTTTAAAATAGTTTATTCATTATTTTATTTAGTTTATTTTAAAATAGTTTAAATGTAAGGTATATAAAAGGTTTTTTTTCTTGTGGTTCAGCTTGGTGTATTTATCTTTGGTGAGTCTTTGTAATTAGTTTACATTTGTCTTTGACAGGATCTGACACTATTGCCATCCAGTCTCAGTGCATTAACTGTGTTTTACAGAGACTACGGTGCTGACAGATTTCTACTTGAGACAGTCACGGAGCTGCCAGGGTTTTGCTTTTAAATGCATCACTTATGACAAGTGAAAGTTCTGCTGGGATTAGTCAGTTCCTCTCTTCACTTGGCAGCCGTGAACATTGTTGGACAGGTCCTGCTGGTCACATGACGTTTAAGCAGTGTAGTAGAGATGTAACTGAATTCAATAAAATTATTCAAAATGAACAGATATTGTTTGTGTTCTAAACTTACACAAAATATGAAGGGAAAATGAGATGAACTGACATTTTGAAATTTATTTTTGACAATTATTTTTCACATGTGGACTGTCTGACCAATAAAAAGTCACCATTTCAGTAGGTTCAAATTATTGGGCTGCATCAAGCAATGAAAACAACTAAGGACGTGTGAAATCACTGAACCTGTATTCTGAACCCTTCAATGCAATATTAAAACTTGGAAGGATAGTTCTGAACCGTCAACTTCATGGACGAAATAAAAGTCATGACTGGAGATCACTTGGGGAAATTATATGGTAATAAATCAAATTTTAAAAAAAACAGCTATGTTTAATAGTGAAAGTAAGATTATTTCCATAGACGCTGTCTAATGAGACCTCACGGACTTGGGGCTAAACCATAAGAAAGCCACTTGTTAATAATCAGACAAAACGCTTAGATTTGATAGGGAGCATAAAGATTGGACTTTGGAGCGAGGAACAAGGGTCATGTTATTTGATGAGTCCAGATTGACCCTGTTCCAGGACAATGGGCGAGTCAGGGTGAGAAGGGACTCATCATGCATAGTGCATAGCATCTGCTTGAAACTGAGGACTGAGATCTCATGTGATGCTTCTAGAAAAATTTAAGTTGGCACAGGCAGGAGATCAGGTGCAAAAGACAAATAAAGACCATGTTCGTTAAGAATCAAGACATTTACAACAGCATTAATTCATTTATCCTTAGTAGTTGCCTGGTCAGGGTGGCAGGGGGTTTAATTAACCTTCTAATTTGTTTCTACTGTGGAAACAATTAAATTTGTTGGAAAATATTGGAGGAGGTTACAAGCAATAACCATGTAATCAGACAGATGACACATTTGAGTACAATTATGAATAATGATGATGATGCCATTTCTGCCTTTCGGCAATTTTTTTTTGCCCAGTGTAATCTAGAGTTTCCAGGTGCAAACATTAAGCGGAAAAAATTTCAGTCTAAAAACAGATATATTCTTACAATGAGCTTTATGATGTGTTTGTAAATCAACCGGTGGAAAAAAAAAAATCTTTGTATTGGTATGAACCACCAACTTGTCATCTTTACTACACTGAGACACTGTGCATTTTGGTAACCTTCCTCTTAAAATTCCTCTGCATCACACTATGCAAGCCTGGACTTTTCACCCTATTCATCTATGATTGGCAAGTGTATTGAATTATTTTTTTTTCTCCTTTGCTTCAAAAATGTGGTGTCCTCAATGTAGCATTTCACCCCTCTAGCCATGTAACTGTGAAACATGCCTGTTGTTTTGCAGTTAATTTATTTTCATTGTAACCAGGAATTTGTCTATACATACTGCTTCCATGCACTGGTCATTTGAAACGAAAAGAAATGCCACAATTGTCCCACCTATTAAAAGGTCAACCATGTCCCATGGGTCTGTGTGGTTAAGTTTTAGTCGTTTGCCTGGGGAGAAGGGTCATCGTTTGGTTAAGCAGGAAAAAGAAGTTGACTTTTGAGCTCTGGGTGCTCCCTCTGGTGCAGAATGTCTGGGGTAAGAGGGTCTCCACTCGGCAGACAAGGGACAGAAGCCAAAAGGGAGAGAGAACAAATGACTAAGAAAAACACACACAGAGGGCGAGAGAGAGGGGGGGGTTGGGGGGATTTGGTTCAAAAGTTGGAGATTTTTGTTGGAGTTGAATTGTTTATTCCAAACAATCCAACACACTCAATATGTATCTGTATATGTGCATTATCCCTGTGAGGAAAAAAGTGAAGAAAAATAATGCCTTTGCCAATGTTGTCAAGATTTCACTGAATAAAGGTTTTAACTTACAGCATCTTTTGTTTAATATACAGTATTACATTGTCAATAGATTAAGAAAGGGTGTACATATTTAAGGGATCATTTCCACCTATTAGTCAAGTTGAGACAGACTGAATTTGATACTTTTGGTTTGCCTATGATCAGAAAAACAAAAAACTTTTTCAAAAAGGTCTTTCATGCCGTTGTCAGAAAAACAGTGATAGGGTAAACAAACCTTTACAAGTTAGCATAGAAATCACAAAAATGATTGGAGTAGGGAAAACTCAGAGAAGTGCTCCTCTGCAAATTCTGCTTCTTGATTTGGTTGTCTGTTTTTTTCCCCTCTTTGATTACAGTGTTTATGAACACCATTCCTGTTTTGTACTGCTTTCTTTTTTCTTCTACATACCGAGGTTTCGTCATAGAGAAGTTGCTTTGACGAATAAATCTCATCCAGTCATCTATAAGGGTGTGCTTTAAAACAACATAGACTTTGAAAAAACTTGGACAAGTGATTCAAGCCATTTTTAACCATTGACATAATTACAAAGCAGCTTTACCAATAACTGAATGAAGATTTCAAATTTAGATTCCCTATGAGCATTCTATCTATCACATTACCATTCATTATCAACTATACACCAGTAAACTATTGACAGGATCATGTGCACCCAAGGCTCACCATATTGGGATTCAAGGCCAGTCTATCAGTTCTGATTCCATAGAAAATCCAATGCAGCACAAAAATAAAAATAAAAAAGGAACATGCTGGCCATGATAGAAGAACACCAGAACACCCAGTGCACTGCAGTCCATCATGTACAGGTCGCAGACCCAACCTTTAATTTCCCCATATCCCAATATGATTGAGCACTCATGGGATACACCAGACAAACTAGTCTGATCCACAGTCCGAGGCCCCAACCCACAGCTCTCAAATTATTCACTGCCAACGTGGTGCCAGACACCACAGCACACACCAAGAGTTCTTGTGGAGTCATGTCACATGTGCCAGAGCTGCACAAGCATTAATCAGGCATAATGTTTTGCACTGTAATGTGATAGCAAATCAGTGTATATATTGAAGAGTACCGTACAAATACATTGCGGCAGCTATGACCTCTCCAACCTGGTCGGAGCTTCAGCAACCACAATAACCACATTTCTACTTCCTGATTCAACTTTTTAAAGCTTCTCAAATGGGGCCCTGATGTGATCTGATGTGATGTGATGCGATAGCCCCACATGGACAGGCTAACGATCGATGAGATCACCACGTATACCATGAACCCAGGAGGAACTTGTGGTTGTCAAAACATCGTGGTAATACTAATTTGGCAGCTATACAGACATTAGGACACCCCTGATATTAGGCTGTGTTTGAAAGTTACAATCACTTTGATAAAATGAGGTCAAGCCAATGTTGACTGCATGACACTGAAATAACCCAACCCAATGTCAGGAAAAAAATTAATAGCGTTTATTTTTTTACGTCAAAGCTGTATGTCATACTGCAGTGCAGCTGCATCATGATTAATCATAAGTGATATCACTCACTTTTCACCTTCATGTTGTTTAATAACCTTTTGTTTCACTTTCAAATGCTCCTATCTAGCATTGGTTTTCATTGCATTTGGGAGCCTTGATGCGCCTCGCAAAAATATTTTCAAAATTTGTGCATCTGAAACTGGTTTGTTCTTTCTCTGCTTGGGATTTCTGAACTTGAACACCTCTTGTAATAACATCCATATGACATCATTATACAGGATTAGGGTTCTTGTTGGGAAAGATGACCTGGGAATGCAACTACTATGAAGTTTTTATCAATGAACACTTGATCGTTTCAACAAAATAGACTTTATGTTAAAATTGTAATGAATTTAGGAATAACGTTGATGCTTAGATTAATAATTTGCTCATAAGTTCATAATTTCCTGGTTGGACAATTTCACTTTATGATCATGTAGGCATGCTATAAATGTGGGTAAATGCCTAAATGCCTAAATAAATCCACACTGATGTAGAAAAATTATCATAATCAGATACTAATTAAGTAACATAATAATAATAATAATAATAATAATAATAATAATAATACTTATTATTAGTAGTAGTATTAGTATTAGTATTGTTATTATTATTATTAGTAGTAGTAGTAGTAGTAGTATTATAATAAAAATGCATAATCAACATGTTACTAAATCTCTACAGCTCAACTTTATTCTCTAGCTGATATGATGTGAAATAGTGTGAAAAGTTGTGGAACCTCTAAAAAAAATTATTTATGCATAAGGAAACAGTGTACTGATGCGAAAAGTGTTGATTATATTTTAATAATGAATTCCTGTAATACTATACTAAACATACCACAGCATGTTAGGAAGTCAGGGTTAAGGTTAGTACCCAAGGGCCACACATTGATGACTTTGGTGCTAGGGCCTAAACCACCAACTTCTTAACAACAAAAAGTCTTAACAACTTGAACCACAACTTTCTTTTTAAGCAGCAGCCAATTGTTTATCAGCAGCATATTCAAATGCAAACTGTTAAAACAAAATGTCTTCATCATAAACTCTGCTGCATAAATACTACATAATAACATTATGAGACACAAAGGTTGTTCCTGGACAGTATGTGTTATTTCTTAATTGCTTATTTTGTAAAAATGTAGAAACTGGCCATTAGTCCTTTTAAACAGTTCCTTTGTGACCTGGATGATGAAACTTGATAAAGAGTGTTTTCTAAGCAAAAACAGGTAAATTTGCACATTATATTTGCATAAGATCTAAATGAAACAATATATGCATCAAACAACGTAGCATGGAGAAATGCGTGCAGCTTCCTGATACCAAAGTCAAGTCAATTTTATTTATATAGCGCTTTTAACAATTGACATTGTCGCAAAGCAGCTTTACACAATAAAAAGAAGTAAGTTTTTATGCAATGTGTGTGAATCAAGATAAGATTGGATTGTCCCTGATGAGCAAGCCGAGGGCGACGGTGGCAAGGAAAAACTCCCTGAGATGGTAATAGGAAGAAACCTTGAGAGGAACCAGACTCAACAGGGAACCCATCCTCATCTGGGTGATAACGGATAGCAGAGATTGATCAGCATAATAATGTGTACTGGAAGTTCAGTGTAACAGGAGATAAAGGTCTAAAGGTCTAGTTGTTTAGCTAGAACTAATCTGAAGTGGTGAGTGGTGAACCTCTGTATGCATTACTATGGAAAGTTCTAGAAAATTCCAAAAGTTCCCTGAAAACTCTCATAAGTTCTAAAACACCTGAAAATATTTGCAAGTTCTAGAAAATTCTTTATCCACTACAATCATAACACTGAAACTACCTGGAGGGATCTGGGAAATACACTGCAAAAGAAAAAATACATCTTAGCAAATGAAATATTCTTGAAACTAGCAAAATCATCTAAAATGTATTAAATATGTTTATAATAAACTAAATAAAAATGTATAAAGCTCACTTACAGTATAGTAAAATGTTACTAAAATTGGAAGTGAAAAATTGCATGTTTTGTTGGAAGATAATGTTGTTTCTCTCAAGAAATAAATTCCTAAAAACTTGTAAAATTATCTGCCAATAGAACAAGATATTTTTCACTTCCAATTTTAGTAACATTTTATACAATTGTAGGTGCATTAAAGTTTGCAACAGGTACAGTAAAGTGAAATATAAAAGATATATTTTCCCTTTTTGCTCCTATGTGATGTCTTAGTCTTCTCTCTTCTATGTAACCCTACAATTCAATTAGCAACCAAAATTACTATATTATAATATTTTATCAAATGTGATTTAAGAGATTTTTTTTAGAATCAGATGGATGTACAGTGTATAAGGTCTCATGTTTAAAATTCTACTTAAGTTAACAATTAAATTTTAAAAAATCCAATGAATTCAATGTTTTCCAATGTTCTTCACACAACCATTACTCTTGAGGTTTACTTCAGATCTAGCACGACTCCAGGAAGCTTGTACCTTAACATTGATTGGTTAGTTATTCATCGTGGGCTTTATTTAGCTTTGTAAACCTGCCAGTTTAACGTTATTCATTTGTAACATAGCCTTCTATTATAAGAACATTTTTAAATGCCTTTTTTATTCATGTCTTTACTTCCATCACACTTCTGGGACACCCACAGAGAGGTGCCTGGGGCAAACATCTCCCTACACACACCCCCTGCTGGTTGCGTAAAAGGGTTTGACACAGCAGTTTTACATCACATAGTAGGACTTTTTGTGTGAAAAGCTAGTAATATTTCTTCAATCTGATTGAAATAATTTTGATTAGTGATTCCAGCTTAACTGTTTACATGGATGCTGATTTAAACATGTGCAAAGAGGTTCTCCCCCCATTGTGAAGAAGAAGAAGAAGTATTTATCTATACATTTTGAGATTAGATTTTGCTTCACATTTTTTCTAATAAATCCTGCCTTCTGCGTTATGATTGGTCACAAGAATTCAATGTCATCTATGATTGGTTAGATTCTTTACTGCATATGAAGTCACAAGAAATTCAGTGCCCCTTCTTCAGCCAGAGACCCAGTGAAAGAAAGTAAACACAGGTGGGAAAATAGTTCTCATGCAGAGGAATGGAAGCAAGATTTTCCTCCCGGAAACTCATCAATTGATTTAATGTTACCCCCACATGGGTCAAACATGCACAGGAATAATATATAGCATACAGACAGGAGAGAAACACCAGATCAAGTGCTTACTTTGCTAATATTTATGGTCAGACTGAATTGAGGTGTTTACATGATGCACATTCATTCTGCACTGCTATTTCTGATTATTAGTGGAATACGTATTAGGGTCACTAGTGTTTAGTCATGACCATAGTCCAACGCTTTTTTTTTTTTTTTAAGAAAATAAAACCTAATAATCAATAATAGTCAAGAATATTGTAAATCTGTATAAACAAAATCAATATGTGTATAGGAAAAATTCAAGATATACTGTAATTTCTCAAATTGCAAGTTAAAACAAATATAAGACTATATACTGTACAAGACATAAGACTAAATGGTCTAAAAGTATGTGGCCAGTGATCATTTTCATTTCCCTCAGTACACCACTGTGATGGATTTGAAATAAAGCCATTAACATATAATCAAAATATTTAGTGTAGTAGTCTTTTAACCGGAGGAGTGATTCTTAATTATTTCATGATGAATTAAGGGGATAAAGGGTTCATTTAAAGTGTTGAATTTGCATTTGGTAGCAATCCATGGGAACTCTCAGTTGGACTAAGTGCAGTCCGGAAAGCTTTTGAGGCAAATTAAAGAGTTCATCATTAGGCTGAAAGAAATCAAACCTTTTAAAGAGAGCAGAAACTTTAAGGGTGGTTAAATCAACAATTTGATACATTATTTAAGTGGCACAGTGACATTGGATGTGGCCTCGCAGCTCTGTGTGCATGGAGTTTGCATGTTTTTCCCATGCTTGGTGTGTGTACTCCAGGGTGTTCTCCATCTAGTGCACAGTGACAAATGGTACAGAATATGATTGATGAGTTAGTGAGGTACATTCTTAAAAAGAAGGATTGAGGCACTGGTGAGCTCAGCAATGCCACAAAGCCTCAAAGACCACTGAAGCCAACTAAAGTGGATGATTGCAAAAGCAAGTAATGATCATGATCCCAAGTATAACACATCCTTTGTCGAACACGGTGGTGGCAGGGTTATGGCTCAAATGGATCTCAAATGTTTATTGATGATGTAACTGCTATACTTTCTTCTAAGATTCAGTCAAATGCTGCAAATGTACTGTATACAGTAGGATAGTGATTAACGTAAAGCTGTATGATGCCCTAAAACATTCAGCATTTTTTTTTTTGAAACGGCAAAGTAAGTAGTTGATTAAGGTATTCAAGCATTTGTCACATGATCCTTACAGCACAGCAAAATGATTTTTCGCGTATCCCAGTTAGGGAGCTGGGGTCAGAGCGCAGGGTCGGCCAGGATACAGATAGGGTTAAGGACCTTGCTCAAGGGCTCGATATTGTCAGCTTGGTGGAGCTGGGGGTTGAACCCTTGACCTTCTGATCAGTGATGGGGAGCGTTAAAAATTTTAGCCACCACTGCCTCCTCACTTACCGAATACAAAACTGAAGACAGAAAACCCCACAAACTAGCAGCAACTCAAAGTGGCTGCAGTTAAGACTTAAAAAAGGTGAATTTTTAGTAATTAACGATGTCCACGGTTTGCATCCATGTATTATCCATAAGTGTCCAATTAATTTTGAGCCTGTGAAAATGGATGAACTGTGTAAAAATGGCTATAAATCCTAAACAGTTAATGAAATCTCTTTGGTAAATCCATTGAATTAAAGCCGAAAGTCACATTTCAAAGTCTAAAATCTCCTCCTGATTGTTTCATTTTCAATTCGCGGTGGTTTTCCGAGACAGAAATACAAATACAGTACAAGTAATAGCCCTTATCGGGCTACTCTCTAGCTGCACAGACCTTTATCCCTAGGAAATACATAATCAGTGCCATTTCCTTTATTCCCAAACATTTTGCGGGATTGATGAAGCAATGCATTTGTTTAATTCCATAGGACTGTGGTTTGAACATGACAATGGAAAAAGCATGCACTTGGTCCTGAAGATTAAGGGATGCTTTTCATTGTCTTCTCCAAACATAATGTCTGTGGCATCTACACAACATTCCTCTCAGTTTCGCATCTCAGTACAATAACAGTCCTTCTGCTATGCACCGACTCTCCTTGTGTTATCCTAAACATCTGGCCATCAGTCCCAAATATATTTACATGAAAAAGATCATTTCTCCGAAACAGGTTTATTTTGGTCTTTTTTTTTTCCAGCTGTCCTTGATCACCCAATGCCACAATTCTGTCACAGGCACAGAAACTGGATCGCAACGTTACAATAAAATTGTATACAGGTGTTCCCGTGGGCCTTCACTTGGTTGTTAAATCGGCCCTTTTATTTAAACAAGAGTGCTTTTTGAGACTTTGCTTCTGATTGACCTTAGCACCTCCTGGGTCTCCTTGTGGTTCGCGGAAATCTAAAGGATACAAACGTGTTTCAAAGTGTGTGTACGGAGCCTGAGGCTTTCTGCTCTCTCCTTCAGTGCATTAGCAGATCCTGTTACATAATTGGGATACAGGCGGTTTGTACAGAAGCCTTTTATGATATGCAGGGACGCATGCATGGCAGCCTGGGTTGGCTGAGGTGGAGCTGTAAAACCGAGGCCAGATGTGTTTCATTGGTAGCTGCTTGTCTTAGTAGTCGACCTCTCTCTCTTTCCTCAACGCTCACTTTTTTTTTTTTCATTTTTTTTTTTTTACCATGCGTGTATTTTACTGTTCTTTCACTCTGTGCTTTGATACTGTAAGATACATCTCTACCCATACACTCCAGCTCTAGCTGTTCCAACGTTACACACACTCACACACTTACTCTCTCAGCAGGTTGCCTATTTTAGATGTTTTATGAGTCTCTGGGCACAGCAGGACTGGTGCCCACCTAATGCTTAAGCTTCAGGCCTCGCCATGCTGCTGAATATGTTTAATCCATTAAATGCTCATTATGCTGCTCTCAATCATTTTCCTCTCTCAACCTCACTTTCTTTTTTCCTCTCCAGGAGCTCACTGGGCCTTCATCTTTTTTTTTTCCTTTTTACTTTTTATATTTCATCCAAAACTATTTAGTCCCATTTAGTCATGTTTCATGAGTTCCTTATTTAACATCTCTTTGCTGAGCGTTGCAAGGCGATTATTTACAGCTAGCAGTTTCACATGATTGGCATGTTAGAACCCTAAACTGTCTTAAGGCATGTAGTGTGGTCCGAGAGCAGAGCTCGAGTGGAAGATATTGGCCAACGAACCCCACATTTCCAGCTCATCTCCCCATGGAGAACATCTCAGAAGGTGGTTCCATAAAAATTCCTCCAGTCTGTTTTGTAAACATTGCAAATTCCCTAATGTCTCTACTAATGGAGAAGATATCCCTTGCTTATATTAGCATAAAAGTGTCCCAGCTCTAGAGGATGATGAACTACAGTGCGAATGATTTTAAAAAAAAAAGAAAAAAGTTTTTAAAAACAGGGCTGGGAAAAATAAAAAGTATAGTGGACACAGTACGAGCTTTATTAGACCTCACACTGGATCGATGATGTGTCTTCTCACTTCTGCACGTGTTTGTGTATGTATGCGTGCATGTGTTAGAGTGAATGGCTGCTTCCTCTGAAGTCCCGCCAAGGGTGTGTTCTGTTTATTAGTAGATGAGGGAAATGAGGGGTGGGTTAGCAGTGGGAGCGGTGCTTTTTGGAGAGGACCAGAGAAGAACGCTACAGTCTAAACACCCATTCCAGCTGCTCCAGGACGCCGCGCTGGCCAGAGAAAGCGTATCTCCTTCCGTTATATCATATCCAATGCCTGTCTTTCCATATTCACACAATCCTCACACAGAAGCCAGCTATGCATCCGTCTGGAGAACCTGTCCCGGAGTCCTGTAATGTCACGTCTTTTTGTGCTTGTGGAACTTAATATCGCAGGACTTGATCAGTCCCCAGCTGGATAATGATGAATAAGCTCATTTATCATCAGCCGTCTTCATAGAACTCAAGGGAGACATGGTAGAAGCGTCACTAAAAACTAATGAGAGGTTCAGCTTTTCTGTGCCAAAGCCTCAAAACACATGCAAGTGTGCATATGCGTCATGTGCATTTCCAATCACAGGCAGAAGCCAAAAACGTGATTGAGACCGGACACCCCCTGAGTGCTGTAACAGGAGGAAGAGCAGTGAGGGGCGATGGCCTAAGTGCTTCTGTCAGCCGATGACACTTCCTATGAGCGCTTTTATTACTTCTGCTTCCACGAGAGGAACTCAGACTCTGGGCCCATGAGTGATTTTTTACGCCTGCATTCCTGGTGTATCGCGGCTACGGCAAAGCCACAATACAAACTGTTCCGTTTCCAGCTGCAGCAGCGGCTTCCTGTAATTCCCCATGGTTCATAAGTCTGCTCTGAGTGTTTACATAGTATACACACAGACAGCTTTCACAAGCAGCCGGTGAAACTGAGAAGAATGTTTATTGCTTAACGTGACACCACAAGTCAAGGCGACTGTAGACTCCTCTATAAAGTATTGAGCACAGGCACGCATTGCATCCCATTAAGGTGAATTCAGATGTCTGTTGCTGAACATTTATTATTCGGCAGTGTTTCATCGAACACTTCTGCACATTACACTCGTAATTCTTTCCACGATCTCCGGAAGTGACATTCTTTTTTTCTTTTCTTTCAAAAACCCTGTCCTTCCTTGTTCCTCTGATCTTCTGAATGGCACTGATTTCACCGAGGCCGTAGATAGAGCTCCGTGCCGTGCGGTCTCTTCACACGGCCTGGACGGAGGACGCTCAGCTCTGATGACTTGTTTAGACGAGATGTTTATTTGATATTTCCATTCGTAGCGCTTAATGGTGGAAAAAGTACATTTTCTTCGCCAGGTCTTCAGGACAGAGGACAATATCAGGACAACTGTTTATAGCTGCTATAAGGTCAGTGATAACAGGAATTAATGAGATTAAATGATTTACCACATTAAATCCAACTATAAACACTACATCCATCGTATATAAGTAATATCCTCTGATATACTGTATGAATAATCCCATTTGGAGTGATAACAATACACTTGCACTTGTTTGACAAGAGAATGTCTGGAGAGAAGAAGGATAGAGAAAGGAGGATTTGATATGAGTTGACAATGGTTTTATTATGTAAAGTTCTCGTTGTGCCCTTGTTCTTGTATAACAAATCACACTCACACACACACGGGGTTGCTGGGTTTTAAGATCTGCTATCTCTCCCGCTGTGCCACTCTGCTTGCGCCCTTTATTATTTCCTTGCTCATCGCAACAGACAGACACTAATTAGCCACATTCTCATTAGGTGTCCTTTCTTTCCCGTTTCCTTCACAGACCAGTGCTTGACCATGTTCCTGTGTGCACTGCTAGGCAAATGTATAAGGGGATGTAATAATGTCCGTAGTAAAGGCGGGGAAGGGTGGCAGAGAGGAAGAAGGCAGGGAGGCATAGCAACATCCTCCATGGCACAGGGTGACGTAGTAACGTCCGTAGTAAAGGCAGGGAAGGGTGGCAGAGGGGAAGAAGAATGGAGACAGTCAGGGAGGCATAGCAACATCCTCTACGGCACAGGGTGACGTACTAATGTCCGTAGTAAAGGCGGGGAATGACGGCAAAGATGAAGAACAATGCAGACAGGCAGAGAGGAATAGCAACATCCTCCACAGCACAGGGTGATGTAGTAATGTCTGTAGTAAAGGGCGGAAGGAGAGATAAAGACTTCCTTGCCAGAGTCAGGGGGTAACGTCGGCTGGACACGAGACAACCCTCCTTATCCTCCAACCAGGACCCACCTGGTCATGCTAGACATGGTGCCTGGTCAGTCTCTATCATAAGGTGGACTAGTGAAATCACCTTGTCAAGCACTGGCTAGAACCTGGTGTGGGAGGTTGCCTTGCCAGCTTTGACCTGGAGCTGCCAGTGGGTGGCCTGTTGGTTCAGTCTGTACCTGAACTGGGTGTGAAAGGCCAAGCCATTGCCCTCTGGCAAGAACACAGTGTGGTAGTCCACCCAGTCAGCCTCTACTCCGAATTGGGTGTGGGAGGCCATCCAGTCAACCTTTGTCTGGAGCTCAACATGAGAGGCTGGTTCATCTCCCTTTCCCTGGAGCTGCACTCTGTGGTGAAGGTTATCTCATTGACCTCTGGCTTGAGCTTGTAGTGGAAGACTGCCTCAGTGACCCTAGGTTTCAGCTGACTGTGAGGGGGCCCCTCATTGACCTCTGACATGAGCTTTTTATTGGAGGACAACTAGCTTCCCTTAGTTCTGCATGTGACCCACATACCAAGAACAGAAATCAAGTTAAGATATGTATCTGAGCATCAGGAGCACCTGTTTCAGCAACTGCATAAACATTGAAAGGTTTCTAAGGCCTTTTCTTTATGTTTTTGTGAACCAGTGAGTTACTGTAGGACAATACAATCCTTATTCATTCTTCATTAGATTTTGGGTCCACCATGTGTTTAATAAAATTTTAAAAAATACTATAGTAGGAACTGCTCCAGAAGGAACTCATCATATGGAGCCCTGGACATTGTGGAACATTACTCATGGTAAATGGGTCACGTCAAATGCCAGCATCATCGGCATAATCCTGGTGTTGCAGTACGTCCTTATCTTTATCCTGCTTCATCCATTTGATCTACAAAGTAGTCGGCTGTGAAACAGTTTAAACAGATGCAAGTAGAAATAAAATATATATTCTAAATCACAATAAGTCCAAAACACAGCTTAAATACTGATCCAGAAACAGTCAATGGGTCAGGCAATGTGCTGATGGCAAAACAAGGAATAGGCAAAAATGTGAACCAACAGATTGATTAAAGGCACCTGGTATCTATAGATGTTGTTCTGTAGATGGAGCGGTGTCCACATGCGTTTGTCCATATTGTGTGTATTGCAAAGTTTCGCCAAAGTTTTGCGTTTTTCCCAGGCTTCCAAATATTTTAAAACAAGCAAGTGAAAATTCAATGTTTTAATAGCATTCTCATTTGTAAATAATGACAATTAATATAATAATAATAATTTGTTATTAGAGGCAACAATTAATATTTATTATAAAGTTCTTTATTCTCCAAACCCTTTTGCATCTAGCTGGGCATAGTGTCAAAAAAAAAAGACGTCAGGAGTTCTCTGGTGTTACTCATTCAATCCATGACTGCTTGATGGTTTCCTGTAGATCATATAATGTACAGAAAGAGCAGAACAAAAGTTCACAAATCACTTCCTTATTTTTAGTCATTTTTGTGCACAGGTGGACGCCCTGACCTCTGACATTAAAATATCTGCCACATATTCAGTCCATTCGTTAACTAAACCAGCTGATTCTCATTGGCACAACTCTTTAGCCAGATAGACGAGACTTAATTAGTGGCATCACCTGTTCTGTGCCCAGGGAGAACTATAATATATGACCTGTATTGCGTTTATACTTTTGGCCACCAGTGTATACATCTAGCTTAAACCACTGTCTATGCTTCTTCTCCAGGAGCTGGAGAAATTTGAATTAAATCTCTTATCAGGTAACTGATTTTTTTAGCGACATAAAGAATTAATCATAACGTAATTGATAGATTAATGCAATTAATGTTAGTATAAGCTGTGACTCCTTTTTAAGGTAAATGATGAACTGATTTCTTGTGCATGCAGAAATCATAAGGACAGCTTCAACAATGACATAAAAAAGTGAGTTTTTATGATTCAGATACAAAAAAACTTTTTCTTACTATGCATCATTTCTGTGGCTCATTCATGTGGAGGTGTCCACGCATGCTGTGATTGATGTCAGCTCTTTCCGTGAATGAAACCCCACTTTGCGCCTGAGCGGAAACACGAGCTGACCGTAGCAGGCAGGGCTATTTTAAGAAGTAGTTCACATTCATTTCTAATGAACTCCATTAATGAGCCAGGGTTTTTGTGGAAAATGGCAAAGACTCCTTATATGGTATCCATGGTTGCTTGTTGCCATTAAGTGGACGGCTTAATTAAAGCACTGTCTGATTTGCATGCATGAGTTTGAGGAGTGCGCATACATATATAGGCGGCATTAAGAATGAAAAGCATTTAGCCGAGAACTTGATGTGCTCTCCGAGCTCAGCTCATTACGCTCTACCTCGAAGTGACCTTTCAGCCCATCTACGACCTGTTATCAACCGTATCCCACACACACACACACACACATCCAGTCACACGCATTCATATTTTATCCCTGGTGTCAGAAGGTAATTTGTGGCTGCCTGGCTCCTCTTTTGTAGCCAGAGCGGCAGCCCTATCGTGGCCAGCTAAGCGGGCTTGCTAATTAGCTAATTAACTGGAGAGCGGTGTTCGTTGCGGAGCTGTCACCCCTGGGCACGCTGGTGATGGAGGAGAACGCATTGCACTCTTCATCAACGTGCAGATGTAGTGAGGGAGAGAGAAAGCAGGGTCATTGAGTGCAGCCGCTGCCTGGTGTACATTCACTGAGGCACCTACACAAATACGTGCTCACAGTAGACGTATATGGACGGATAGACACACACACTCAGGCACACGCACACACACACACCAGTAGCAGCTAAAAGGCACGTTATCAGAATTACAAAGAGCGATGCTGAGGAGAAAGGGAAAGAGCAAAGAGAGAAAAGAGATAGAGATGAAAAGAACCTTGATGTGAGTGAAGGGGAATTTAATATCACAAAGGAGCAGAGATGAAAACATCGAGCTTGTCATTGATTTGTGTCATTCTGTATGACTCAGGGGGGCTGTGAGTCATAACATACTGGCTTTTACACACCCCTAACCTCCTATACTGAGGCAGTATAGCCCATTAAAACAGGTGCAAGAGGATAACCGTGTTAAAACATATCAAGTTAAACTCTAAAGTGCTTTATTTTAGAAATAAATTTCTGTTCTTTTTTGTAACTGAAGAGTGATATAGCCTCATTCTCAGATTAAGTTATATATTATATTGACAAGGAATCTGAATTTCTGCATGTATACATATACAACATACTGAAAGGCCGGCTTTGACAAATCTCTTACTGTAGATGATGGAGTGAATATAAATATATGGTATAGAGGACGCATATTGGAACTGAGGCACAATTGCTTTTTTATTACCACAACTGCACCAATCTGCCATAACATTAACCCCCACATAGCATTAACAACATGCCGTTGATGATCAATTATATACCAGTAAACTGGTGACAGGATCATGGGCATCCAAGACTCACCTATGCCTGTGGGCACAATAGTTAGCCTGTCTGATCCAATCCCAAATAAAAGACAAAAGGACAACTGACCAGTTATAGAAAATCACCAGACTACCCAGTGAACCACAGCCCACCACACACGGGGCTCACAAAGAGCCCAAGGCTGCCATCCTGTTCTCCAAACTCCTCAGATCCCAGTCTGATCAAGCACCCATGGGATGTGCAGGACAAACAAGTCTGATCTACAGAGACCCCACCACACAACCCATGGCACCCACAGGATCCAATGCTGGTGCCGGATACTACAGGACACCCAAATAGGTCCTGTGGCATCATGCCCCGACGAGCCAGAGATGGCCAGGTGGCACAAGGGGAAACCAATAAAATATTGTCTCATCAGTGTGTCATTGATGCGATTTCAAAGGTAAATTAAATTCACATAGATATTTTGAATAGAATAACCTCTGTGGCATCAATCCTTCCTCTTAATGGTTGCTATTCATCACTTAACAGCCACAAATAAATAACCAATGTATGACTCATATAACAATGGCTTTTAGAAATAATGTACAGTATATATGTTATATATACAGTCTTATGCAAAAGTTTAGGCACCCCTTGATAAATGACAGATTTTGGTGTAAAGATTTTAATTGAAAAGGTATTAACACAGTCTCTCTTAGAAATGGAAAAAATGCACAATATTCTCAGCAAGCATTGATGCAGACATGCTCCTTATGCCATAAATTGAAGAAAAATAAAAGCAAAAAACATTATTATGGCACTGTGCAAATATTTGGGCACCTTAATCAGCTTGTTAGATCTGATGCATGGCAACATCTGTCATTAGTAAATGCCAATTTCAAAGCTTTACAAATACTTTRATTCTTCAAACCTTGTGCACACACTTGCGGACACTCAACAACCATGGGTTCCTCTAAGCAGCTGTGCAAGACTCTGAAAATGAAAGTTATTGATGCCCACAATGCCGGAGAAGGCTAAAGAAGATAGCAAAGCACTGTCAGCTTGCAGTTTCCCAGTGAGAAATGTAGCTTGCACCTTCATTTAACTTGCAACTGCTGGTCAGAAAGACAAATCAAAACGCCCATTTAACTGCAAAAAACCTACAGGAAGATTTAACAGACTCACGAGTGGTGGTGCACCGTTCTGCATGTTTGCACAGAGAAGACCTTCATGGGAGAGTCAGCAGAAGAAAACCTTAACTGCATTCCTATCATAAAATCCAACGTCAGAAGTAAGCAACAGAACATCTACAGAAGCCCAGTGCATTTTGGAAACAAGTGCTGTGGACTGATGAAGTTAAACTAGAACTCTTTGGCCACAATCAGCAAAGGCATGTTTGGAGAACAAAAGCAGCAGCATTTCATGAAAAGAACATCTTGCCAACTATCAAGCATGGAGGTGGCTCTATAATGCTTTGGGGTTGTGTTGCAGCCAGTGGCACAGGAAACACTGCACAAGTGGAGGGAAGAATGCATTCCACTAAATACCAGCAGATTCTGGAAGCAAACATCACACCATCTGTAAAAAAGCTGAAGCTGAAAAGAGCATGGCTTCTACAACAGGACAATGATCCTAAACACACCTCGAAATCCACTATAAAATACCGCAAGAGACGCAAGCTGAAGGTTTTGGAACGGCCATCACTGATTTAAACATCATTGAACATTTGTGGGTAGATCTTAAAAGAGCTGTGCATGCAATACGACCAAAGATTATTACAGAACTAGAAGCCTTTTGCAAGGAAGAATGGGAGAAAATCCCAAGTACAAGAATTGAAAGACTTTTAGCTGGCTATAAAAAGCGTTTGCAAGCTGTGATATCTGCCAGAGGAGGTGTTACTACAGTAAGTACTGATTATGTAGGGTGCCCAAACTTTTGCATAGTGCCACAATAATGTTTTTATTTTTTTATCTTTGTTCAATTTTTGACATAGAAAGTAACTATGCACCAATGTTTGCTGAAAATATTGTGCATTGTTTCCATTTCCAGGAGAGACTTTTCAATTTAAAAAATCACCAAAATCTGTTATTCATCAAGGGGTGCCTAAACCTTTGCATGAGACTCTCCTGTATAGAAGACTTATGCAGAATGTGCACCTTTGCTTTATTGTGCTTACCACATGCTTAGCTACTATAGCTAGAAAGCTAGCTTTGCAACAAGTTAAACAGGACTTTTTAACAAGCGACCAAAAAAGATAGAAATACACTTGAGTATGTGTGCCCAAATTTTTGACTGCTAATTAGCCTAATCTACATGTCTTTGCACTGTAAGAGGGAACAAGAGTACCCAGAGGAAAGCACGGGGAGAACATGCAAACTCCATGCACGCGTACCCGAGGCAGGAATCGAACCCGGAATACCGTGCCGCCTGTTGTGGTCACATCAATGATAATTTAGTAGGAGATTTAGTGAACGTTTATAGAAAACAGCATAGTAAAAAGAAAAAGAAAAATAAACAAAACAACAACAACAACAAAAAAAAAACACTTGAAAGTTAAATGTGTTTAAAAGGTTGTTTCTGTATAAACCATAATTAGAAAAAGCTAATCATATAAACCAGTGATTTGATTTTTAGTGAGTTTATTTTTTATGTCATTTGGTCTTTTTACTTTTTATTCCATCAGGACCTCAACCTGCAAATTATCACACTGTTTGAAGGGTTAAAGATGGATAATGAAGTGCAGTATGGCATCGCATATCATGTGATGCACTTTAGTTTAAAATAAAAGCTCAGAAGGGCATTTCATAAAAGCTTTTTCCTGCTTCTTTATCATTTGAATAGATGCTTTTTATACATAAAACGATTATCTTCCAAATTTGCAAGTAAATGCTTCCCTTTCCATTAAGCAGGGAAGATCACAGGTCAAATGATGACACAAAACATGAATATCACAAAGACCACTGATGAGAAGCACCAACTTTTACAGGATCACAAGGTGAAGGCGTGACTTTCTGTTCTTTTGCAGCTTCTCTGCGTCATCAGAAGATGTGCTTCTCCAAGTCATTTCAACTGAATGCTTAAACAGAAGCAATCATTATGTTATGTATCTTAATTTCATTGTCTATTTCCTCTTGGATTCCTTCATCTTTTTTTGTGTGTTTATGTGCGTCATATCCAGTGGGCTTTTATCCTTGACACACATATTCTGAAGATTTTTCTTTTATATGTTTTTTCTTTTCTTTTTTTAAATGAGCATTAATGGCCATTGTTTCTCTCTGGCTGCACGAGACAAAGATACTGAGAACTGAAAAATCACCTTGTAATTCATGTCAGAAGTGATTTGGCCTTGACAAACACAAAAGCCTAAGATCTAAACCCGTTTTAAAATATCAATAAGCCATTTCATGTTACATGAAGCCAATTCACAATGCACTGAGCAATAAAATAAAAGTAGCCTGTTGCATTTGTGTAGCTTATGCAACAGAGAAGAAATTGCATTCAATTCAATTTTATTTGTATAGCGCTTTTAACAATTGTCATTGTCGCAAAACAGCTTTACACAACCAAAGAAACTATGGAAGTTTATATGAAATGTAAATGTGTATATTTCAGAGAAGAGATTTAGCTCAGTCTAGATGTTCTAGCCACTCAAATAGGATTTCAAACAGTCCATTATGTAACCTGCAACCGGGATGGAAGTTCAAGTCCACACGATCACATGGTCATCAATTTTTCAAAATTTTCCCCATGCATACAGTACTTGCCCCATGACAAGTATGCATGGGGAAAATTTTGAAAAATGAGCAGGCAGATGATGGAAGAAATGGAGGAAAAAAAAAACTTTTGTTAATATAATGTAAAAATATCAGTCATTTGTAGAAAGTTAATTTGCTATTCGCCAGGAGGTCACGGAGGGAATCTCTATTGCTTTTGGCATGGTGCTGCTAGTATGTAAAGGCCATGTACTTGAATTTTCCAGCTGGCTTAACCACAGTGTGGACATGGAGAACAATAGTCCCTGGACAGAGGATGAAGTGAAATGTCTGATAGCACTTGTGTGATGCTTCAGTACAGGCAAAACTAGAGGGAATATACAGGAACAGGCCGATATATGAGGAACTATCATGCTGCATGCAAGCTTCCACAGCATCCAATGCAGATAGGTCAACAATTCTGAACAGGGCCAAATCTGATCCAATAACTTTAAAATGACAGTGTTGACAGTCGGTCTTAAGGATCAGATTTGTGAAACAAAACCATCTGAACAAGACCTTACAAATGACCAAGTGACCGAAAAGTGGCTTTCATAGAAAAATACAGTGTACAGCCCTACATCTATATTGAATTTTAAACTTTGAGACACAACATTATTGGTAAATGACAAAAAATATATTTTGTATCTCATGATATCTAGAGATCTGTCTTCATAGCTAGATTTAGATACAGGCAAGCGCACTAGCTCTACAAGGCTTGCATTTAATGTTGAATGCTTAACTGTGTGTGATATATACCATTACACTGTCTATATTTTTAGCTAAATGCTATTTGCAGCAACTACACTCTTCTGTTTTTTTGTTTTTTTTTTTCAATTGCAGTATATCTTTTTGCTTTTAAAGAGGAAATGTGAAATCTTCATGACTAATATCCCATCAGACATTGTCTAGGTTTGGCCCTAGTAAGCACAATATCCAGGCATAAATCTATGGGAAGCAGCAACATTGTGACATTCCAAGTGTTTCGACATAAGCAGTGCTGGGAATCAATAAAATATGATATGTTATGATGATAGTGCCACACTCTTGGACCGTTCCTTGTTTGTCATGTTATTCACAAGTGGTCTCAGGAGCCAGTATTTCTGCTCTGACAGAGTTATCTCTTAATAGTGTTGACGTCTATCTACAAGAAAAAGAATCCACCTCAGACCCAATGTTAAATGCCGTATTTTAGCTAAATAATATTCCAAGGTTTAAAGATTTAGTTGAATTTTAGTGTGTCATCTTATTCTCAAAGCATGCAACTGTAAAGTGTTCCAATCTGATAATGTTTGCTCAACAAACCCCATATTATAATTGATTACAAGAATTCCTTCTCACATGAAGGAATTGGAACTTCAAAGGAAAGATCTTGAAATGGAAGCCAATCCTAGACCACTAGGTTGTGACTTAAACACAACATGTGTTTAGCACAGTTAGACATCATATCAAACAAATTACATCAAGTAATGGTGTAGCTGCCAATGTGGTTCTCCAGAAGG
Source organism: Clarias batrachus (assembly GCA_003987875.1). Classification (NCBI taxonomy): domain Eukaryota; kingdom Metazoa; phylum Chordata; class Actinopteri; order Siluriformes; family Clariidae; genus Clarias; species Clarias batrachus. The sequence continues at coordinate 464,510 of QMIH01000155.1, read as the reverse complement.
AGCCCAAGAGCCCAGAGCACCAGTGGAAGATTGACATCACTGAGCTCCAGGAGGAGGGCGAGAGAGCATGAACTCCAACAAAAGACCAACAGAGCAGATTTTCAGTAAAATGCTTACAACTCAACCCTGCTTCAAGTCACAATCTGTTCTCACCACACTGAACCTGGTGATTTCCACAGCACACCACCCTGTCGAGGTTAACAAAATGGATTTCCCCACCAGGTAAAAATCAGCTACAGTATGACATCGGTTGATATCTCCTATGAAATTGGTTGTCATCATTTTAGTTTTGCCTACTTTCACCCTGCTAAAAAAAAACAGCATAGACCAGCATAGCTGGAGACCATTATACCAGCATATCATGTGTTTTGGTGCTGGTATGCTGGTGCTGGCATGCTGGTCACTTTACTGATGTTGGTCCACAGTATACCAGCATTATAGTACCATGATACTGGTGCTGGTATGCTGCCCCTAATAGCAGTGATAGCAGTGTCATAAGCTGACCAAAAACTGAGCCAAATAGCTACCATAACATGAAGCTATCCAAAACGGGGTGAAATATATTATAAACATTTACACCACAGCTGATACTGACAACCATCTGTACATATTGTAATGCATTAGCTTAGCCACAGTGAGCTAACCTGTTTGTGCTAAGCTACATAAGGCAGGATGTTAGCATGATTTAGCAGTGTTATCTACATACTACCCAAACAATGTAAGTGACATTAAATGACAATGTTTCACATAAACAGGCAAAGGCTTGTGAGAAAATGAAGAAAAATAAAATAATATTAGTTTTATATTATCAGAATAAGGATTATATTAGATTTAATAACTTACCCAAGGTAACAGCTTGCTGTATTCTCCTCCTTCGTTCTCTGTTGCAGTCTCAGTGCTGTTCTGAGGTAAATCTAAACTCCTCCCACTGTCCAGAACATTCTGTAGAGCTTCAGGAACCTGTACAGTGCCTAACATCTTCCACACGCGCAGGAAACTTATCGGATCTACTGTGTGTGTGTGTGTGTGTGTGTGTGTGTTTGGGGGCATGCCCTTGTATGTAGATTACCCTGTCTGTTTCCCTGTGAATAGCGTGTGGGCGTGTCCTGTCTCAAGTCATTATCAGTGAATGAAGTGATGAATGATTTATATGCTGGTCTATGCTGGTTAATACTGGTTAAGCTGGTCTGATGCTGGTTTAGCTGGTGAACCAGCATAACTGATGGAAGACCAGCATATCTACGCTGATGAAATCTTACCACCATGTAAAGTTTTTAAAGTTTCATAGTAGAAGAAGCGAGTTGCTCAGTCTGTCCATTGTGTTTCGGTGCTTCGGCTTTTCTAGCGCCAGGAGAGAATCAGTCAAACACACACACAAGTGGTCTGTCAGAAAAGTTTCTGTTTATTAACAGTAAAAGATGGGGTTTATATATGTCTGACCAAACGCCTGTGCCACTGACATATGTTACTACAAAGAACATAAACTATTGTAAATGTCCTGGTGAGATCCTGAAGAATGAAAGGAGAGGAAGACAGAGAGGTGTCCGTCCAGAGAAGGAGGATGTTGGCTCGAGTTAGGGAAAGAGGGGGAAGTTGACAGAGAGAGAGAGAGAGAGAGAGAGAGAGAGAGAGAGAGAGAGAGACATAAAGATAGAATGGGAAGGTGAGCGTGGGAGCGTTCACACCTTTAGGAACAGATGCAAGAGGAGACAGGAAGATAGCAGCAGGAAAGATTTAACACATTAATATCAGATCTATGAGGAAGAGAGCAAGAGAGTAGAAATAACTCCTTTATATATAAAATAATTCTAACACACCAGCATTGGTCTTGCTGGTTAGTGCTGGTCTGGTGCTGGTTTAGCTGGTGAACCAGGATAAATGATGGAAGACCAGCATGCCTGCTGAAAAATCCAGCATAGGCCAGCATGATTTATATGCTGGGCCATCAGCAAGGTTTTGGTAGTTAAAATTTGTTACCATTTTAGCTCATTATCTTGTATTTTAATAGCTAGTACTGAAAATAATGTGTTATATGTAAATACATGGATCGTGTAGTGTTATTTTTAAATGCATTTACATACAAGAGACAAAAATAATCCATTTACCAAAAACATGTAAATACATTATTTAACATTTATTAAATATCTGTGAGTTGTCTAAAAACATAACACAAACCTTTTATATAAATGGACTGGCAATAAATGCATATTTTAAAAAAGTAATACATTGAAAATACTTACAGTAAAACTAAAAACAAAAAAACAGCATGGACAACCATAGCTGGTCACCAGTTTGACCAGCAATTATACCAGCAGGTTACCAGCATACCAACACCAGCATCATGGGGTCAGCTGTTCCGGTGGTGGGAACACTTGCATTTTTTATGGTAACTGTAAAAAAAGCTTAAAATGGTCCATCATTTTTTACCATACACATAAGTGTAATACATCTTTTTATGTCTTTATTTGTTAATGTTCACTCACATATCAGTAATACATTGTGCTGTTGTAAAATAAAGAAACTAAATTTTACAACAGCATGGATATGGGTGCGCTTTCTGCCATCTCAGTCTCCCCGAAAATCTTTTTGAAATGCATCACTAAAATGAACTGAAACTCAGTGAATACTGCACACACACATATCCAGTGTAACTAGTTCAACCCATTGTTGCACGGGCGGCACCATGAAACACAGACATGAGGCGAGATCTTGGAGGAAAAGGGTAATTTATTGGGAATAAATAGGGGAAGGAAAGGGAAAAAGGAGGGAGGACGGAAAGAAAGGGAAGGAATGAAGTGTGCACGTGCATGGTCCGAGGCAGTGCCCAGCTGGCATGCGGGCACGCGGCTGGCGGCGGTAGGTGGAGTGGCCGAACGGAGCACGCGAGGCAGCGCTCCTGCACGCTCCCTCTCGGTTCCTCTCCGCTGTCGATGGCCGGCCTGGCCCCTCCCAGCTCTCTGTGGGCGCGGCCTCAGGCGGGAGTCTCACTCGGACGTCCTTCGGCTGGGCGGCTTTCCTGGCTGGGATTGGCGGCCTTAACGCGGTCCTCCTCGCGGCCTTTTCCTCTTCGGCGGCGAGGACACGAAGGCGGGCTCGACGCGGGGACGGAGGATGAACGTGGGAGCTTGTGCAGCTCTTTCCCGCGCTGTCCTCAGCGCGGCGATCAAAGGGGCGGAAATCCAATGTCCTTTTAAGTCTCTGGGGCACGTTCCATTTCCCCACTCCCATGCCACTCTCGAGCTCTACCGCGTTACGCTCTTCTCGGACCCCGGACTAAACTCCGCGCCTTGCTTTTATAATGCGGAGCAAGCCCGAGATCCTATTAACGTTAAATCACTGCCAGCCGGCCTGCATAGGCGGCCCCGTCCCTTTGCACACATGCAGAAGGAGTGCCACCTACCTAGGGAGCCTACGAAGTGAGCGAGGGGCGATAATAGATTTGGGCGCACGCCCATCACAGGCGCACGCCGTGACACCATATATCTATCCATATATATCTATAGAAAGATTAAAGTGTCTACTTTTAAATGAAGCAAGCTTAATCAAATATAAATGTTCTCAGTTTATGTAATCCATATGAATCTAAGGAGAGATACAGTCTTTCTGCCACACTTCATTCACTGATAATGACCAGAGACAGGACACGCCCACACGCTGTTCACTGGGAAACAGTCAGGGTAATCTACATACAAGGGCACGCCCCCAAACACACACACACACACACACACACAGTAGATCCGATAAGTTTCCTGCACGTGTGGACGATGTTAGGCACTTTACAGGTTTCTGAAGCTCTACAGAATGTTCTGGACAGTGGGAGGAGTTTAGATTTACCTCAGAACAGCACTGAGACTCCAACAGAGAACGAAGGAGGAAAATACAGCAAGCTGTTACCATGGGTAAGTTTTTAAATCTAATAGAATCCTTATTCTGATGATATAAAACTAATATAATTTTATTTTTCCTCATTTTCTCACAAGCCTTTGCCAGTTTATGTGAAACATTGTCATTTAATGTCACTTACATGGTTTGGTTAGTATGTAGATAACACTGCTAAATCATGCTAACATACTGCCTGATGTAGCTTAGCACAAACAGGTTAGCTCACGGTGGCTAAGCTAATACCTTACAGTATGTAGATTACAGATGGTTGTCAGTGTCAGCTGTGGTGTAAATGTTTATAGTATTTTTCACCCCGTTTTGGATAGCTTTATGTTATGGAAGCTATTTGGTTCAGTTTTTGGTTAGCTTATGACACTGCTATCACTGCTATTGGGGGCAGTATACTGTACCAGCACCAGTATCATGGTACTATAATGCTGGTATGCCGTGGACCAGCATCAGTAAAGTGACCAGCATGCCAGCACCAGCATACCAGCACCAAAACACAACATATGCTGGTATAATGGTCACCAGCTATGCTAGTCTATGCTGTTTTTGTTTTTTGTTTTTCGTTTTTCAGCAGGGAAAGCGCACCCTGTTTATTTTCTTTATTTTACAACAGCACAATGTTTTACTGATATGTGAGTGTACATTAACAAATAAAGACATAAAATTATGTATTACACTTATGTGTATGGTTAAAAATTATGGACCATTTTAAGCTTTTTTACAGTTACCATAAAAAATGCAAGTGGTCCCACCACCGGAACAGCTGACCCCATGATGCTGGTGCTGGTATGCTGGTAGCCTGCTGGTATAATTGCTGGTCAAGCTGGTGACCAGTTATGATGGTCTATGCTGCTTTTTTTTTTTTTAGTTTTACTGTAAGTGTTTTCCATTGATTACTTTTTTAAAATATGCATTTATTGCCAGTCCATTTATTTGAAAGGTTTATGTTGTGTTTTTAGACAACTCACAGATATTTAATAAATGTAAAATAATGTATTTACATGTTTTTGGTAAAAGGATTATTTTTGTCTCTTGTATGTAAATGCATTTAAAAGTAACACTACACGGTCCATGTATTTACATCACACATTATTTTCAGTACTAGCTATTAAAATACAAGATAATGAGCTAAAATGCTAACCAATTTTAACTACCAAAACCCTGCTGGTGGCCCAGCATATAAATCATTGCTGTTTGGGGTGGCAGAGAGACTGCTCCAGATCTTGTCCCACTGTGGTCTTCGAGTCAGAAGTCCTTCACGGAACAGCCGGCTGTTTAAAATGGCTTCGTCTGTAAACTGTAGTAAGGGATATTACCTGGTCATTCTGCCTCTCAAACCAAGCATAGGCATTGTTCAGTAGATCTGGAAAGGGATTCATCATTGTAACAAGCGGATGATGTTCTTTAAAGTTGGTGATGGCCTGAATGCCTTGGCACATGTGTCATGCATTGCCATTGTTCTGGCCATAGCTGTGGATTAACCTAAGGTACAGATTTTAACCTGCCTGTTTGTTGTATCTGACAAATTGTCTGTATGCTGGGATTAGGTTTGAGGTGGGTCTGAGGGCTTAATACTGTATGTACAGTACTTGGTATGTTTGTATAAAAAGATCCAGCATGTTCACTCCTCTCTCAGCTAATAGAATATTGTGGCTAGTGACCTGAGTTTCAAATAGTCAAACTCTCCAGTACATCTTCTGTGTGTTCTGCAGTTAGTCCTGTACTGTACTGTACTGTAGAGTCTGTCACTGAGCATCTGGAACCTTAACCACTTTTCATTGAAAACAAACAAGCAGCAGTCTTTGGACAGACATTGAGTAGTCAACTGTAGTTGGATATACAGGTAGGCCAAAATATTGTCTAAGGAGCAGACATTGGAGGAAAGCATGGACAGTACGTCTGGCTAGGGTTTGTTTTAAGACACCTACACCTCTCTGCATGCTGTTTACAAAATTCACTTCCCACATTCTGGTCACCACAGCAAGCTGAGATTGGACAGCTTCTGCAGCCATTCATTGTGCAGATTGCTTTGGTGCTAGTCCTGTAATGGAGCAGTGTCTGGTGGTGATAAACATGAACACCAAGTATTATGATGTGCTGTTCCCATGCTGCCTTGTTGGATGAGAAAAAATATATAGGATGTAGAATAAATTTTTTAACCTAATTTAATTACAGGATTGATTTTTTTTTTAAACATGTTAGTATTTTTTGTAGTTCATGTGTTTCATGTAATTATTTTTTTAATTCATTGTACAATTAATTACATTATTTTTGGGTTATTTCTTTATAATATTTATTCAGTTTTACATGTTAATATTGTACATGTATTATTTATGGGTTTATCTTCTACAAGTGAACTGTATTATTAAATGAGCGCGTATAAAATTTCCAGTTTAATTTTTTATGCCTACATATCACTCACATGATGCCACAACTTGAGTTACTTGAATTTCAGGATATTTTTAATGCCTCTAATGCCATATGACTTACATGTGTTTCTGATTTTATTATATATTTTCTTTTTCCTATAAGGACAGTCCTGAGATATGTCATAAGAAAGTGTCTCTGAAAGTCTTCAAGCATTATGTGAGGGCCTGTGTTGCTTTCTAGAGCCAAATGTGAGACTGTGTTTAAGTGCTTTTATGTGTTAGTATTAGGTTCAAATCCTAAGTGAGTGAGCGCAGAGCTGTGGAAAGTGAGGTCAAAGTAGAAGGAGACTGTTTGAATGTTTCAGAGTTGATGATCCCAAAATAGAATCATTACTCTGTGCGTTTACAGTCGTTGACTGCCATCTTCTTTCTGTGTTTCTCTCTCTCTCTCTGTGTCTCTGTTTCCAAAGAAGTGGGTTGAACACACAGTGGGTGTGCTCATCAACATAAGTGACTGTTTAATGCTCTGGTATCCAGGTGAGAGCAAAAACAGAGCTAGTGAGTGTCAGGCAGTTATTGGGAGAAGCCATGTAGAATGGCATATAGTTATTTATCTGCATTCCAGACAGACATTATTGTTTTTGCTTGATGAAAACTGAATCATGCCATTTGGTAATTCCAAAACAGGTAAGTTAGGCCACCTATGGAAACTGCTATTGCTAAATAAATTAAACAACAATATAAACTCCTTCTAAATATAACTGAATTTGGATGTGGTTATAAAAACTGCTTTTATTTGGTGCTTTGCAACAGTCCAGGTTCTCTTTCCAACAGCTTTTCTGTGTCTTTTTACCCAACTGTCAATATTTCAACCAATGTCTTCCCTATTTTTCTTCAAATTTGCCAGCACATCGTTCAGTCATTAAGTGAGAGTGATGCTTCACAGAATGATGTTATCCTTTGTAAACTGAGAAGCAGCTGACCCCAAATCCCCATGCCAAGATGATTTCCCTTCTCTAAATCTACTCCACAGATGACATCATTTGATTTTTTTTTTCTCTAGAAAGGAATTGGAAATCCATTCACGTTGATGTTAGTCAGTTGTTTTTGGCAAAGCCTGATTTCAGGAAATCATTTAGTGCTAACAGACCATTCCTCAAGTCTCTGCGAATTCACTCGTTATCATTGTACTTTGTTCAGTCACGAGTGGGCCAGTGCTGGATCTCTCTGTTAGACATGTAGATATTTGAAAGACTGAAAAGTATGCATATAAAAACTCCCGTTAGAAGGAATCCACTCTGAATTTATCATGTGATTCACAAGCATCTCTGGTATTTTAATAATTGCTGCAGAAGAGCAAAGCATGTGTCATTGACCACAACATACTTTTGTTGATCACTAGCTCCTGAAATCCACCAAGCAGTCACTGTCAATGAGACCATCATTCCATCATACTGGCTAGTATAAATCAGCTGGCTTGCCTTAGCTCATTATCTTTTAATGAAAAAATACATAAAATACTCAGTTCTGGCATCTATATCCTCTGATTTGTTTTTTAGGAACTGTTCTGGAATAGAAGTGGCAGAAAAAGGATGTAGAGTCTGGGGCTGATTTCATTTTAGCCAACAGGTTCCAAACCCTGGTCTTGGAGCACAGTTTAGTGTTTTCGTAGCTCCCAACACACATTTAACTAATCAGCTAATAAACAAACTTTTCAAATTGAGGTTGGCGTGATAGAGTAGGGAAAGCACAACAGTGTACAGGGCAAGGGGAGGGTCCTTCAAGACCAGGTGGGAACCTGGGTCAAATTATTGATAGTCATGTCAAGTGATTACCCCTCAAGAGGGATGGGGAGAGTGTCTTTTCATAACACTTGGATCAATCATAAATGGCCTTATCTATGACAAGTCAAGGGTAAACATTCATGATCAAATATTTTGCAGCAAAAGTGGTCTTACAGGCGTGTAGAAAAGAAAAATAAAGTTGGACATGATGATTGTTTAATAAAGCATCTCAAAGTCTTCACAAGGCCGACAGATGACCTTGGTAAAATAGCTTCCACTAAAGTATTATTTGTTTCGAAAGCGAGGTAGCAGAAGTGAGGCATTATTGGGCTGGGCGTCTGTTTTTGGCCAGACCGTTCTGTCTCAATGTGGCCCGTATTAAGTGGAGATCTGTAAACAAAAGGCGTATTGTTCGCTCTTGGAGCGGTGTAATATCGTAAACAGCAAACTCCTACAGCTGAACTCTCCAAGCTGGAAGCAGTTGTCTGAAGATGTTAAAGCCTTTATCAGATAGCTAGAACCAGAGGAGGTGCCAGGCCTTGCGATGTATAACACACACATGCGCACTCGAGGAGAAAGAGAGGGATGGATAATCAGAAACTAAAAGTAGATTTTCATTGCAAATAGAAAAGAAAATAGTCAAGTATCATAGTTTAATAACAAATGTTATGCTCGCTATGTAATCAAGTAGCGAGTAAAACATTTGTGGTGGCACAGTGGAGTAGTAGTTAGCGCAGTGGCCTCGCACTTTTAGGGTCAAAAGTTTGATTCCCCCTATTTATCAGAAGTGGTAAAGATCAACTTGTACTCTGTCCAAATATCTTTTCTTTCTTTTTTTCATTTTGTTCTAATTAAGCAATCTTTTTTTTCCATATCTTGGGTTTTTTTTTTTTTTTTTATCCCCAATTGCAAACCACACTGTAAGGCACAGTGGAGTAGTAGTTAGCGCAGTGGCCTCGCACTTTTAGGGTCAAAAGTTTGATTCCCTCAAACTTTTGCAGTATAGAGAATGAATGAATAAAATATTTAGGGATGTGCTGTTAAGCAAAAAAATGTGTTGCGTGCTTCTCAAATTGGATTTTCTTTTATAAACTTAAAGTTGATTATTCTTCAATCAAAGCATCTCACATAGTGTTTTATATCACAGCAATTTGATAATGAATAATGACAGATCACTTCTTTTTATTAGTTTGTAAGGATATTTAATGTTGTGGACAGCTCTGTAATGTTTAATATCATTTAAGTATAGCTGATATCACTTACAGTTTAGCAGATGCATAGAGTCATTCAGTCATCAGCTGCTCATTCTCTTTCTCATGTTACAGAGAAACTGTAAAACCTTAAATCCTGAAAACATTCATGTGCTGGAAAACTAAGTTAGAACTCCAACTTTAAGTGCTGATCCTGGAGACGAGACTAAATTGCATTAGACTAAAATGCAGAACATGGAATTTCTGACTTGAGGAACAAACAAAACACCCACTCAATTTAGAATTACTACTCAGAAATGCAAGGGTGTGAACACAAACCTGAGTCAGGCAAGTGTTGTCAAATCAACATTAATGCTCACAGAGTAAACAAAGGATAACATTTTTACTTTTGAATGTGTGATTCTGTATATTATACTGTATGCTATTTAAGTATTTGATTAAGATCAATCAACGTATAGATACATTGTCTTGTAAATCTTTATCATTCTCTATAGTTTTACGGCAAAAAAATTAATCATTTTCGTTGCGATCATTGCGGTTAACTTGTTGCTAAGGAAACATGAACACTGAGGCTTTCATTTTTCTCTCACTTTGTTAACACACAGAGGTTAAACATGATATAATTCCATGGTCCGGTTCCCATTTCCAAGATAAGTGCAGTGCTGAACTTGTCACCAATTAGAACAGAAAATTCAACAGCAATGTCGTTCAATTCCTGTTGAAGACCTTAACTGTCAAATGTGTCAAAAGGCAAGAAAATGATTCCCATTTGGAGTTTGTGCACTGTATTGTATATTGAAATGCCACAACAGAGTTGCATGCAGTAGTTCAATATGAAACTAAATAACAGTCAATAAAAGGTTTGAATGTAGAAAATTTACTTGCCAGGACAATTCACTTGACTGTATAGTTGAGTGCTGTGCTTTAGATGATCTATAGTGCAATGGAATTGATTTATTAGTACAAAGTGTATCGTCTGAGATAGAAATTGGAATGAGGTCAGAATTTGGTGGTCCAAAAGTAGGAACTGTTCTTGAGTCTGGAAACAGGCCCAGGCATTCCAATACTACCTGCTAGACATGGAAGAAGCTCTGCTCTCATTGTATATACAGTGTCTGTGACATCGATGTAAGTTTTTCTTCCAATGTTAAATATATACAATATTTTATAGATCCATTGATATTAGGCTGTTTTTCACCCTTCCGGTGTTAGGTGCCATGGATTGTGAGGTTACTATAGCAGGAAGGTCAATGCACTAGATAAAAAAATTTTAAGTCGACAGAATGTCTTCAGGAATTGCACATTTCCTTTTGTGCCTTTTGTGGCTTCAGGAAATAATGATGCACAATTCTGAGAATTTGAAATCACTTCCATTTCTTTTTTTACCCTTACATTGTTTGCAGTAGTGTATTATAGGTTTCCTGCCATGGTGTACACTACAATATCAATATTGATGCAATTAACTCTCCACAGAAAATCTCAGACAATTTAGAAAAATATTAAATTGGTGAGCAGCCAAAGTGGTTTAAAAACCCCGGATTAATGAAAGCAGACATGATGCAGTTTAATCACCATATTATAGTACAGTCATTTGGGAGCTTAGATGCACTTTATGGTAATATTTCAGAAAGAAACTGAAACAGAGAGGTAACATTGCAACACTAAGTGATGTGTGGCATGAAATACAGTAAATGAGTTGTGTGTGGGAAGCTGTTGTGTCCATTCCAATACTGATCCGAATTCGAAACCTTGTTAGACACTTAAGGGACTAGGGATGTGGTCGGCTGTCATATGAATGCATGTTAATAGACATAAAAGTAAAAATTGTATGTTTTGTGGTTGTCTTTGCAATCATGAGTTTGGGTCATTCATTCAGTGTTATCTTAATCATCATTTATCATTTTATTAAAGTCATTCTGACTTACAAAAACAACATTGTCATCATGGTAAATGTCATCACAACATCTTTGCAACTGTTACGGTACCTACCGGAACCTTTATAGTACTGTACAAAAGCCATGATCGAGCATTTTGTAATTATTTTAATTGGTACTGTAAGTAAACCATACCATGGCGGTTCTGTGACTTAGTGGTTAGCACTTTCGCGTTGCACTTTCAGGTTCCAGGTTTGATTCCCGCAATGGACCTGTGTGGATACTGAAGATTGCATGTTCTTACTTACTGTGTTGCTTATACAGTAACTATTTGTGTGTTTCACCTAATACTTTAGAAATAAAATTTTAATCACAACAACATCAGGTCTGGGTTTTAACCCCTACCATCACCAGGTCACCACTGTTGGGTCCTTTGGTCAAGACTCTTACAGTAACTGTACACCCCATACACCTCAGCCACTGCATGCAGTACCAGTACCAAGCCCAGTTAGAAAAATGGAAGGGTTGCGAAAGGAAGAGCGTTTGGTATAATACCTCCGTCAGAGCTTGTGGATCACATGATAAAGCCCAAGAAAATTAAATATCTAAAATCAAATTGAGAGTTTTTGGAGTCACAGAGTTAAAGGAACTACGTAATAAAACGTTTGATTTTGGTGAGAATGAGATCTGTCTACCATGAGAATAAGATCTGATATCCATCTGCTCCGTCTGCTTTTAGGTGTATATTAGTATTTTACCATTCAACTAGTTTGCTTAATCTAGAGTTATCATGCTTACTGACATTGAAATTAGAATTAAAGCTGCTGTTTAACCAGGTCATATAGGTTTATTAGGTTTATTACAAGGTTATTAGGTCTATTTAATTTTACCTGGTGGAATTTCGAAAGCTTCATTTAAACATCAAATTTCCCCCTCAACAAAACAACTATTAATGGAGTTGAATTGAAGAAGATGCTTTCTGAGCGTTGACCAGTCCCTCTATGGTTCCATAGTCACCTTAGTAACACATAGAGCTTTACAAGATCCCTCTGAGAAAGAGCCGTGAGCTCATGCTTACACACCTCAACTTCTGTGTGTCTGAAACATACCTTGAGTAAAACAGGTAGAGGCTTGCCACAGAGGTAGACGCATTCGGCACCAATGAGTGATCGAGCTGTCATTCCTGATTCCATGTTTTATGTTTGTTTTGGAGATTCCACCATGACGACATAAAGTGAGTGAAGCCTTATGGCGGTAAATGCAGCTGGATCCATGGGTCTTCCCCGGGGACTGAATCACATGGGCTTGCCATGATTCCATTTTAGGTGTATCCCTTTAAAATCCCGGTTTCCTCATCATAATAAACAATAGGTGTGTGGGTGGAGACTGAGTCAAAGCAAAATGGGTTGGTCTGTTGATGTTGGGCAATATGAGTGGAGTCCATATTCAGACACAAGGTGGCGTTATCTCAGAGACTTTAAGCCTTTGTAGTTGGAAGCAGTGAAATAACTGTTTGGGTTGATTTTACCCAACGTTTAAAATGTCCCAGCTGTGTAAGAACAGAATTATTTGACACACTGTGTATTATAGTTTTATCAGCTTTGCTATTTATCAGAAGTGGTAAAGATCAACTTGTACTCTGTCCAAATATCTTTTCTTTCTTTTTTTCATTTTGTTCTAATTAAGCAATCTTTTTTTTCCATATCTTGGGGTTTTTTTTTTTTTTTTTATCCCCAATTGCAAACCACACTGTAAGAAGTGTGACAAAACACTTTGGTATCCTAGCAGTAGTGTAGTGCCATATTGCAGACTAGGACTGTTGATTTAATTTGAGGTGTTTGTTTATATCAGTGAGGTCTCTATTTATCTGTCAGTGTGCAATTTGAGTCAAAGCAAACATCATCTGTTTTGACTCGTTTTTTTCTTTTTAAAGTGCACTAGCCAACATTGCTTTTTTTCATACTGCATACAGTATATTGTATATTCCGGCTGACCTCTAAATGATAGAGATGATAAATGAAGCATAGTACTGGACAAACTTGTTTTTCCTTTTTTTGGGACAGTTTTACCCCTAGACAGTAGGAGGGTGGGGTTGAAACTCATAACCTGTGGGCGAGTATGCAGACATTAATACACAATGTCGTGGAATGCCGTATTCGGCGTGTGCTCATCCTCGGCGATGCCCCAGGTCACGACTGGGTCATGGTGTCTGTACACCCACACGCTCTTAATACTGACACACACCTCTTGTAAACACACACCCATCTACCATGCCAAATATAGTAATGATCACCACAACACACATAGTGTTCAGACAGATGACTGACTTAGTATGATTCGTTCAGAACTATCAGAAGTTGTGTCCCCAGGGGAGCACTTTCACATCCACTAGACTCAAGGAACTCTCACTGACTGTCGATAACATCATCCGGCATGTTAATCACAATACACACTTAGCAGCACCCACTGAGCTCACCAAGGAGGAGGCGTGATGAGGTCTGTCAGTTTGATTCATCCAGGTTAAGTGTGTAATTATTTCACAGAGTACAGTATGAGCATGTGTGCTTGTTTTTTTTTTTTTTGATGGGTTGCTCAACATTGGGCATAACTGTGTTAATACTGTAAGTCCTATACTGAGTCTTTAAGTCTGTAAGTTGCAGACAGACTACAGCATCACTGAACTATCTGTCCATCAGACAATGTTTTGAGTTGTTGTGTTGCCCTGACCTGGTTAAATAAGAACTGATAAACGATATCTGCTGTTTATTTTACACTTCTAAATAAAGAATTACTTACAGCAGTTCACACTGACCAAGTGTATATAGAGCCCGCTAAAATTTAGGATGCTTTCACATGTTTTTGGAGTCAAAATAAGAAAAAAAATAGTGAAGTGCATATTGTGAAATGAACATTAAAAAAAAAAAAAACATT
>QMIH01000155.1:404467-443671 GCA_003987875.1 Clarias batrachus | reverse complement strand
ATATAATTGCTCTCTAATTTTAGCAAACATTATAGTATACCTTCTCAAAGGACTACTATAGAAATACTATAAAAATGAAATATGGCTATATTTAAGAGTGCAGGTTGTATAAATAACTCAACATACAGCCATTAATGTCAAAATAACTGGCAACAACCATCAAAGATGGTAGAAATCAACCAGGCACTTCCAGTAGCTGTGGATCAGACCTGCACATCGTTCAAGAGGAATTTTAGCCCATCATTTCTGGGAGAACTGCTTTAGCTCATATTCTTTGGACATCTCATGTGCATGGCTCTCTTCAACTCATTCACAGCATCTCTATTGGGCTGAGCTCTGGGCCCTGACTTGGCCACTAAAAAAAAGGTGGATTTGGTTTTTCTGAAGCCATTCTGTTGTGGACTTGATCTGATGTTTTGGGTCATTGTCCAGTTGCATCACCCAACTTCTACAGCGCTTCAGCTGACATACAGACACTCTCATATTATCCTGGAGAAATTTTACATTGTTCCCTCAATGACTGCAAGCTGGCCAAGCCCTGATGGAGTATCATCATCATCATCATGATGTTTCCTGCGCCGTACTTTGCTGTTGGTATAATGTTTTCATGATGACAAGCAGTGCCAGTTTTACGTCAGTTGTAGTGCTGTGTGTTCTTTCCAAATAGTTCACACTGTCATTATGACATCATGACTGAACTGCAATTAACTTATTTATTTATTTATTTTACTTTTGATCTATCTATTATTGCACAAAACATTTTTCCAATACCTTTGTGGCGTGTCAATGTGCTCTTTGCAACCTTCAGACATGTAGCCATATTCTTTTTAGTAAGCAGTGGCTTTCTTTGTGGTGTCCTGCCATGGACACCCTACTTGTTCAATATTTTTTATGTAATACAGACTCATAAACACAAATGTTAGCCAGTTCCAATGAGACCTTGGCTGTCACTTGTGGTTGTTTCTTGACCTAACCGATGAATCTTTGTGGTGTCCTTCGGGTCATTCTGACTGGGCGCCCACTACTTGGTAGAGTAGGCACAGTCTCAAACTGTCTCCATTTGCTTAACTGTAGACTGTCGAATTCCTAAAGTCTTTGAAATCACTTTCCAGCTTTATGTAAATCAACATTTCTTGATGATTGATCCTCTGAAAGCTCTTTTTAGCGAGGAATGACTCACATTAGCGTATTCTTCTTGTGCGGAGCAAACTCATAAGGTTTGAGTGGTTTTTAGTTAAAGTAGCTCTAGTCCACACCCTCATTTTCTTAACAAGACTCTACGTATGCTAACACCTGACTCCAATTAGCTTTTTTGACGTTGTTAAATCAAGGATACACATACTCTTTGCAATAGCACTTTGAGGTTTTTTTTCATTGTTGTTATCATTAAAGACATAAACGATTACTTTTTTATGTGTTAATAATTTAGGCACATTACAATATTTTGTCAATACTTTTAACTTAGATGAAGATTTAATTTCACAAATTAATGCAGAAAACCATGAAATTCCAAAAAAGATTCACATACTTTTTTCTTGCCACTGTATACGTATGTTTTAAATATTGTTCTTTTTAAAAAAAATCAAATCAACCCACAAAAACCCGAAACCTTCCATCATTCCACACTTGATTGTTTATCCAGACATTTCTGGTATGACCACTTCTGCTTTGTGTTCATAGAGGCAGTTATTTGATGTGGCTTTGATTGATGATGCACTGAGCTGGTTATGCAAATTGAGGTACATTTACAATTCAATTTATGATTTTTAAATGCTTATCTGTGCACACATACTGTATAATGCACCTGCTCAACACACACACACACACACACACACACACACACACACACACACACACACACACACACACCTGTGTTTAAGGTTCTGCAGCACTCGTTGCTATGACTCATGGCCCTTATCGGATAAAGAACAGCTGTTTTCACAGACCTGTAGCTGTTGACTCTCTCTTTGCACTGCACTCAAGATAAATTCAGGCAATTTCATTGCTTCTCGAAACAGCTGTTTTTGAATATCTGCTTAAATAAAGTCTTCTTGCTGATCTCATTTTATTAGGTTATAAATTATAGGTTTAAAATTATTAAATCACATGTAGTATAGTATTATGAGGTAATGAGTATCTTCAAAAACCACTGGCATCTGTGTGCATTGTAATTTACTCAAGTGATCTCTTTAATGATTAAGTAGGACTTCCTTTAGTGATACACACACAAAAAAAAAAGAAAATCCAGGGTTACAAAGCTGATAACAGCGGAGTTATTGTGGTTCATATTCCTTGTGCAACTTTGTCATTCATTTTTAAATCATCTTGTTGGCTTGGAATGATCTGCAATGTTACAAGGTCAATTGTATCGTGCAGCCTCGTATCTTTTTTTCCATTGTCAATGCTAAATCAACCATTTGAACCATGCTTTGTTCTACTGAAGGACTATAATGGCGTTTCTGTCTACAGTAATGGTATGGATTTATATGAATGGTTTCATATAAAAACGGCTACGTACGTAGTTGTACAGTTGGTATAGTTCCCACTTGACACCCCAGTGCCCAAAGAATGGAAGCACGGTACTGCAGTGGGTAGCACTGTCGCCTTGCACCTCCAGGATCCGGGTTTCGATTCCCGCCTCATTGAGTTTTCATGGTATCCCCATTGAGTTTTCATGGTATCCCCATGCTTAAGGAGGGTTTCTCTTAGGGTACCCTGGTTTCCGCCATCAGTCCAAAGACATGCATATTAAGCTAACTGATGTTTCTGAATTGCCTGTTGCATGTGTGAATGTTGACTGGAGGTCCCACCAAGGTTGTAAAAAATAGGAATAAATAGAATGGTCACCACTGGCCTCCACAGTCCAGAGGTTCTTAGATGGATGGATAAATATTGTAACAAAAATTGTCAGCATTCAGGTCAAAGCGCATACTTTTCTCATCACACACGGATGATTTCTTGTAAACCGATTACACTAGATATTATTTAATTATTTTTTTCCCTCTCTATTTTATGCGTACTTTTAAACAAAAGGCATTGTCACAAAGTAGCTTTGGAGAAATCTGGATATACACTTACAGTATATCACTCATTAACAGAAAACCAAAGGTGACACTTCAAGGAAGCACTTTTGTCATGAGGAAGAAACCTCGAGAGGAACCAGACTTCTGGGTAACACTGAATAGGAGGATTATAAAGCTTTATTCTTCTACAGTTGTACTGTATACTATAAAGTTACGCAATACTAAATATGCTGAAAAGATGTTGCACTCTACATTTAGCAATACTGGCAAGCTCTTGTGGATGAAGGTCATCGAAAGTTGCATCAAAACGTATTTGTTAGGACTGTACTGTGCACCTTGAGTTAAGTTTTGGCATTTTATAATTCATGGAATAATTACATTGTTGGTATTGCAATGAAATCACTTTTTAAGTTTTTCTTAAGACTATTAGGAAAAAAAAAAACACACACACCCTATTACATGCGTCTGTCCACAGTCATGGTGGATCCAAGAACTCTGTACAGGAATACACCTTGTATGGCACTCCAGTTGATTACAAGATGACATGGATGCACACATTCCTACAATTATTCACACCTATGGGCTGTTCAGAGTCACCACCCACAATATCATTTGTTGCCATGTGTTGTTATTATAGTCCATCTACCTCAGGATCTGTAGATGCTCAGATGCTTTTCTGTTCACCTGTGGTTGAAAGCATGATTATTTGAGCTAATTTCTGCCAGGTCAAGCAAATCTACCCATGTTCCTTTCACCTCTCTCTCATTATTAACAAGGCATTCCTCCCCACAGCCCTGACACTCGCAGGATGCTTGTTTTTTTATACGCATGGATTTTTATATGTCCATTTCGGCCAATTTAGGCCAAGTCTTTACATCTGAGTCTTTAAACAGAGATTCATAAGGATGGACGCTTTTCCTAGCCGCCACATTTCTCTCTGATCCATAACTTCTCCAAAATATGATACAGCACCAGATCACTCATCCTTCCCTCTGAGCTGTCTGAACTCTTTAGCATGCCTCTACTAATCGTGCACATGCTACAGCGGTTGCCATTCGGGCCTGAGTGTGTAAGTGTGATAGGTGTGTGTGGATGCTGCAACCGTGGGCTGTGTTGAGGAGCAGTGGGGTAAATGGACGCCAAGGGGAAGTACAAGGAAATCAGAGACTCCTGAGAGCAATGAAGCAGGAACTGGGGGGATGATCTCCTTCATTTATCACTCCTGGAAAGTGGCTATAGTATCTGTCTTTCTCTCGCTAACTTCATTTCACATTCTATTTTTCTTTTTGTGAAGCGCTTTGATGTTTGTCTTGTCTTTGATGCTCTTTGGCTTTGATTTCTCTCGTTTCTTTGTTGTTGTTGTTTTTTTTTTATACATTACTGTAGTTTCTTTTCGATTTTAATTAGCAGGAGCGAGCATTCTTAGCTGCAGGGTGATGCACCATCTCTATGGTTTAACAGCTTTCTTAAACGCATTACAGAAGTCGGCCTTTAGAGCGGGAGGTCTTTCGAGAGCACCCTTCATCCTGATGAGAATAATAATGGGGGGAAAACGCGACTGAAGCACGTGGCAGGATTCATTATCAGGAAAGGCTCTTGTTTTGTCAGTGACTCAATGGTTTTTTTTTTTTTCCCAAAGATCTTTATGTGGCAAAACATTCTCTGTTGTGTTCCATGATGGCTGCGATCTGTTATTATCTTCTGACAAACCCAAACAACAACACAGGAAACAAAAAGGACACCAGTTGAGGACAAAGCTGTCTTTTACTTCAGTGTTTTCTTCTTGTTTGGACCTGACTTAATGGGTGGGGACAGTTTGGGAGATTAACCCTGGGGTTTCCCTTCTTTAAAAAAAAAAAATGGATGGATGCAGATCAGCCACCAATTTGGTCACGACAGGTTGCAGGAAGCTAAAATGTGTGACTTCAAGAGGAAATCGGTCAGATCTCATTACCGAGCTGAAGTGCCGAGCCAAAGGAGAGTGAAAATCTCCTGCTGGCCTTTTGATAGCATTCCCAGAACCATCAAACAACATTTAAAAAACATTCATACAGGTCTCTTATGAGTTGTCTCCTTTCTGCACATTTTTTTGGCTCAGGTGTGTCTCCATTTTCCAGTGTCATAATGTTAAGTGTTCCGAAGGGCTTACGGATATTCCCCCAACTTTTTTTTTTTTTTTTCCTCTTTGGACAAAAATGAAATATGATGGAGAAACCAGTCTCCTCAGCACTCATCTTTCTGTTAGTAACAAATGCAATCGTTTTTTAATGCTAAGGATCAAGCTGTTCTTTTTGCTGAACACCCAATAGATTTCTTCAACCTCTGACATATCAGCACAAACACACACACACACACACACACATACACTGACGCACACCCCTCCCAAAACCTTTTTTTTTTTTTTTCAGGCTTCCCATAGACTTTGCTGCAAATGGTTTCCATTAATACCCTTTTTTTGAGGGGTGGAGGGCGGTTGTGAGCTAATCTCTCCTCCCACCTGCGGTCTTCTACAGGAACTCTGCTGCAGTTCTACGGCCGCTCCTGTGGATCTGACACTTAATTACAGCGTGGAACGCTCGCACTGAGTCAGGTGTTGTCAGGAGGCGCGATTAATACTGCTGACAACGACCGAGCTGGAAGCCAAGTCTACAACACTGGTACACCGAAGTCCAACTGTGATTCAATACGTGGCAGCGTATTAATATAAACCACCACCATTCATTAGGCTGTACCGCTGACAACTGGCTCAAAGTGTTCCTGGAAACAAGTGTGAATAGCGGTTCCTTTTTAGGAAGTAATATTATACTCCTTATACAGTAAGTTGTTGAAAAAACAAGAGGAGGTCTTTTACACCACATAACACCAGGGCCATGACCTTAAGAAGGAGTAACTGTTTAAACAAGATCAAAATGGTGAGATTTATTGATTTCTGTATTTTACAAAACCCCATTCAACACATGGTTGATTTTAATGTCAAGTAAATTCGATTTTTTTTTTTTTTTTTGGCAATACGATTTGCACAAGAAGAATCAAAACCTATGTGACATCATTCACAATCCGGTTGGGTGTTCTATATAATAGGAGCAAATAAATGCTTAGACAGGACATCTATTTAAAGTAGCAAATGATGTATGTTCTTAGAAGAAGAAAAAAACATGTCTGGCCATAAAAAAATAAACCATCTGTTGCAAATCAGTCTTGCAAAGCTCACATTTGACCTAGTAGGTAATATATATGACTATGTGGTGCGTTGATTGTCAAGGTCCTTCTCAATTTTTTTTAGCCGTATCCAGGACCGTTCAGCAATTCCCATGTAATTTATGGCCCAGACTGAATCCTAGCACTTTGCCATATGGTGAAGGATGCTGGGAAACGAAGAAGAGATGGAGCGGAGTTTGGGTTTCACCCTTCGACTGCTCTTTTGCCATCGTGACTAAAATGAAGATGTTTGCTTTCATATGTGTGTGTGTGCGCGACAGGCCAAATAACGAATTCTGTGAGATGCTGCCAAACAAGAGCACTTAAAGCATGCTCTCCATGGAGATAACTGTGCATAACTGTAGGAAAAGAAAGGGAGGAAGTCGACTTTATGGGGTAGCAGGAAATTTTGAAAAAAAAAAAAAAACAATCCCTAAGGATTATTGTTTAATCTTACCATGTGTCTTACCTTTTTTCTGTTCTTGGAAATATATGGCATCCGCTTCCAGAATAACATCCTGCATAAAACGATAATCTCTAAGGAGTAAGGTGGATAGTAAATGGTGTAGGTTTAACCACCCAGAAATACAAATACAAGGGTTCAGCTTTCATTGAATGAAATTACTCAATATTGCAGCATTGTTGAATTCTGGAATTTTACTGATCAAAACGTTAGCACTAGTAGTTTCTGTAGCATTGTCGCCTTGCACCCCCAGAGTCCAGGTTCGATTCCCGAATTCCCGATTCACAAGCCAGGGTAGGGGATCTTCTTACAGTATATGAGGTCACAATTAAGGTAAAATCTATTCTTCTTATCTAAGTGCTAGTCATACAAAAATGCAGTTTTGTCATGTTTTGACCCACATGAATGTCTTAAAATGACTTAAAAGGGAATTTTGCATAATATATCCCTTTTAAGGGGGTTTAAGGAATGCATCAGGAATTTGTCTAAAGTGTGTCCTACAATATTAAATGAATAGAAAAGGGACATTATAATTTTTTTAATAAATAGAAAATGTCATTCTTAGCATATACTGCTGTTTGCCACTACAACACCCTAACATTAATTGTTTTTCTATAAAATAATTCCACCAAGTGCTTTAGCCCTTACTTACTGCACTCTATTTCTCATACACTTGATTTTTTTTTTCTAGAAGAAGAAGGGACGTGTTTGATTTAACTCATTTTCATTTGACATTTTAATCATAAAAGGTGAGGGTTGCACAATGGAGCGTATACCGCACAAAAACTCCAGGGAAAGTCATGTCTCAGTGGGCACTAAATGTCATGCCTAAGCCTGCTCAGATCAAGAAAAAGGATTTAAATATTTTCATTAAAATACTTATTGTTGGAGTTAATGATGGCAGGTGCTCCCAGCTGACATACCTTGAAATTTAAATAGAGCCAAGATTCATCCATAGCATTTGACGTCAGTTGAGGATTCAGTTCCATTTCCCTTGCATGCAAACAGTCAAATTTGGCCTGCGGAGTATGCCAGCTATGCTCAGGGAGAGGATAAAAAAAAAAAAAACTCTGTGCTCTTTCTACACTGATGAATAATGGAAAGAGCTCTGCTCATCAGTATGCTAACGATCTGGTTCTGGTCCACTAAACCCCCTTCCTCCTCCTCCTTTCCTTGCTTATGAAAATCCCATTAGCCAATCAGTCTTCTTTGCATTTGGTCCTTGTAGTGACTCATAGCCTCAAGAATAGCTGGAATATTAGTGTTTATTAAATGGAAGAGAAAATTGTGCCTGGCATGGCAAAAAACAAAGCATTCTCAAAGGGATCACCACGGTTTTGTGTTTTAAAACCGGCTGCAATTATCCAAATGAAGTGTGATGGGACAGTTTCATTGACATTTCTCACGATATTCCTACACCATCATTACTTCCTTTATACATCATTTCCTTTGAGTTTTATTTTTAGTTATAAAAGACATTCCACAACCATTGTCATAAAAGAATAGGAAGCACTGATTTACTTACTAAAGATGATTCACATAAATAATGGTCATTGTTGTTAAATTTAGATAAGTGAAAATGGAAGTTGGTCTGGGTAATAAATTATCTTTTTTTAAATTGTTTTTAAATTGTTTTTAAATAGTAATGCTTTCATCCAATTTTTTAGCCGTTTGACGATGCGCATCGAGCTGTAAATGTGATTTGTTTTATGGTTCATTATAATTACTTCGTGATCACTGTGTCCTTTTTATCTTTCCGTTTCAGTCACATCGATTTTACTGACGTAGCCAGAGGTGAATGATTAAAGATTAAAGGACTAAAATGGCTCAGCTAACTTCAGAGGACATTTAAACACTACCTCAACAAAGTGAATAAACTGTGATTCTTGTACAACTGCTCATTCCAATTAAACTGGCACAAAGTTTTAATACATTTGTTTTCCTAATATATATTTATTCTTTTCACAGCCCCTCCCCCAGTTCCGGAGACTTTACATTCTGGTGAAATTGAAACTATAATTTTAGGAAGTAGAAGTCATTAACTAAAAGACCCTTTGCTGAAATTAGTGCTTGGGGTTAAATTCTAACATGGCTAGCTAGCGAACATTTCTATGGCATAGGGAGAGTGGTGGCTTAGTTAAGGCACCAGAAGGTCAGGAGTTCAAGCATCACCACTGCCAAGCTGCCATTGTTGAGCCCTTAATCCTTTGTTCTCCTGGGGTGCTGTATCTGGGCTGACCCTGTGCTCTGACCCCAGCTTCCTAACTGGGATATATGAAAAAAATTTCTTAATTGTGCTGGAAGGCACATGTGACAAATATTTAAATTTTTAATTGCTACAAAATTACACCAAGGAACCTTTGCACTACTCGTTGTTTTGATGCATAGTGCTGCTTTGTGTGTAAAGTGAATGAAACTGATTTTCATGAGGACAGACTCGATATAAATATTGACACACTTTGTCCTATATTTGGTGCCACCAAAATGGTGGCGATTATACAGTATCTCAGTGTTTACACACAGGAAATTCCATCAAAATAGACTTCCAGATTTCCAGTAACTCATGAAAGAACCATCACACCAAACCAGTGACCCATGATGACTGAATGCCACATCTGTCAGCACATCCTTGACTTAGAGCCATGGTTCTCTCGCTCTTCTTCCTCTCCAGATTGGTCAGTGTTGAGATCTCAGTCCTGAAGAGTCCATAAAGAGATCTCCACCACTTTAAATCTGCCTCAGGCTTGACATCAAAGTGTGGGTATAGTTAAAGTATAGGTACCCTGGGACCTTGTGATCAGGGAAGAGGAAGATGGTGATCATCATAACTCTTTCCTGGCACTTCCTCACATTTGTGCACCTAAACCCGCTGAGATACGACGGCCTATGCACTAGGAGCCACAGCTTGATGAAGGACACTTTATCTGAGCAATGTGAGGTGACTTTTCAAGTGTTCTAGTTTTACCATGTGTCAGTGAAGCACTAACATTTGCAAGCACCAAATTTGACTTCCCCTGAGCATTTTTCTTTCCCTCTTCCATATCCTGTCCTTCCTCCACAGCCTCTCTATCTCTTAGTCGTGCTGTCTATCTTTTCACACAGTCACTCGTCCATTTTTTTCCCAGCTTCGTGTTTTGAGGCCGACTCATTCAAACCCAAACAATGCCTGGCAGTGCCACTCAGGGTTATGTTTATCGTACCAGTATTTCCAGCTCACATGTCAGTGCTGCAACATTTCTCAATCTTGCTCACGTACAGTATCTAGGATATCTGTGTTCATCCAAGATCTTGCCTGGGAAACCCGAGCTAAGCAAGCGTTATGTAGCTTTAGATTTGAAACCCAGTTCTTTTAAGAGTTTATTTTATTTTATTTTTATGTGAGTTTGTCACTATCTGTGTCTGTGATAGGTTAGCATTTTGAATATTCAAATAGACTAAACCTGAGTTTTTCTTTTTTCTTTTTAATTAAATATAATAGCTGTCACTATGCCCCCTGGAAACACTGGAAAACCCTGGAGAAAAACCCCAGAGATCGAATTGCCAGCACAGTGTGTGAATTCTGGCTCTGACATTTCCTCAACTTCAGCTCCACTGCTCCATTTCATAATTGGAATTAATTAGAGATGTGCGTGGGATTGTTTTTTTAATACAGCTCACACAGTTATTACTTTTGTTTGTACCTGCCTGTGGAATCTTTTAAGGAATTTAGTTGGTCCTGTTTGTCAAAATGTAAACAGAAAACAGAATTATACTAAAAACAACTTATGCAACGCTACCCAGGCCAGTACTCTCAAGCATCTCACTATCACTCACTCCCTCACTCATCGTCTGTACCGCTGTAGTACTAAACCAGAATAAAGAAAGAAAGGAAGGAAGAAAGGAAGGACGCAATACTGTACATATTGTACTGTGACAATGATTTATGTTAATAAATGAGCTTTGTCCTATCTGACAACTTGCTCACTAGATTTCAAGTCAAGTCAAGTCAAGTAGGCTTTTATTGTCACTTCAACCATATACAGTTCAGTACACAGTGAAACGAAACAATGTTCCTCCAGGACCAAGGTGCTACATACAACATACAACATAAATTAACTAAAAATAACTAGCTAACTAAGAAACCTAATTAGCTGGCTAGCTGAGACAAGACAGATTGACATGACAACATAAATTAACAACATAAATTAACAACAACAACAAAAAACTAACTAGCTAACTAAGAAACCTAATTAGCTGGCTAGCTGAGACAAGACAGATTGACATGACAACATAAATTAACAACATAAATTAACAAAAAAACTAACTAGGTAATTTGGAAACCTAATTAGCCAGCTAGCTGGGACAGAACAGATTGACATTTTAAGTTAAACAGAGAACTATCTACATTTTTATTTTTTTTAAAAAAAGAGAAAATATAAAGTGCACATGCAAATGTGCAAACAAGGGCGACAAAGTGATAATGCAACAACATGACATTACAATACTCAATACCGTGGTGATGAGTTGATGACAATACTCAATACTGTGGACATGAGGTGAGGACAAGCTGGCGTTTCGTCCCTACAGGCGTGGGTGCGCCGAGGGTGCCCATGGCTCTGTCACCAGTGTACTGGTATATAGTTTATAATCATGTCTTTCTGCGTGGTAGAATGGCATCTAATTCAGGTTGTATTCCTCACATCCAGTGTTCCTAGAGCGGAATCAGGATCTAGCATGACCCTGACCAGGGTAAAGCGATTACTGTAGGTGTGTGGGTGAACGCGTATTCTGAATGTTTTCCTGGTTATTTAATATACCTTATATATCAAAAGCTAAGTGCTAACCCATGCATATTTTCTGTTTTAATTAATTTTAGATAAGCACAGTCAGGAAATAGTGGAAGAACTATAGGTTCACTCAAAGCAGGTGTAGGCAAGACGCCATTTGGCTTAAGATGAATAAATACCATTATCTTCTTTTACCAAAATGAAAAACGTTTTTGTAACTTTATGAGAGCTGTTGCTGTGCACAAATGGTGGCGGATCATGTTCTAAACCAGTGCTGTCATTCAGAGGTTCTTTTGGCTGTGGACGTGCGTTTAATTCATAGACCCTATGGAGGGGATTATAACCTGGGTCTCAGACGGTGAAGTAATGTGCTAAATTAATCCTAGGTCATGAGATCCTCCTTGTGCCTTATTGAGATCCTAATCTTATTTTGACGTATTTTGTATTGAAGAGATGAGAGCCGGGCAGGAAATGAAAAAAGGGCCGATAATAGCTCATGGGTTGACTGTACTTCAACACCTGCAATAAGTGGATACACCAGTCGGACTGATAGAAAATAAAGCATGACGGCCTGTAATATTAATATAAAATCATAAAGATTCATTTTAAAGGTTTTTGTTGGCATAGCTTATAAGTGTCCGAGCTGGCCTGTAGCAGGGATTTTGTTCTTCTTCATTTTACAGTGTCTGTTTCTTCCATGTGTTCCAGTAATAGCAGGAACCACCTGCTGAATTGTCTGTAAGTAGAATGGATGGATTTTAGATTGAATTTCTCCCATAGCCCTCACCATATGTGGGAAGCAAAGGGGTTACAGGTGTACTGGGTTTGTATTTGAGAGGGTCTTAAAGGTAACAGCTGAGTTATAAGCCCTGTAGTGTGTGTGTGTGTGTATGTGTGTGTATGTGTGTGTGCGTACTGTATATGCTTCTACAATGTATTATTCAAATAGCAGAAATAAGTTTAGAATTTCATAACTCCTTCCCCCCGGTCTCGCTTG
Source organism: Clarias batrachus (assembly GCA_003987875.1). Classification (NCBI taxonomy): domain Eukaryota; kingdom Metazoa; phylum Chordata; class Actinopteri; order Siluriformes; family Clariidae; genus Clarias; species Clarias batrachus. The sequence continues at coordinate 431,224 of QMIH01000155.1, read as the reverse complement.
AAGAAGTGCACATCATGAAAAACACCAATACATGAATTGTTTTGGCAAGAATCATTCAGCAACCTTGACACAGCTATCGTTATTTTATTTATTTTTTGTTTTTTTTTGGCATTTCTACTTTTTTCCCACTTCTATCCTCACATTAACATGTTTTTCCAGAGAGGCCAGAGTGGTTTTTATAGGGTCAGGGTCAGACGTCCCATCATTGTTGAGTCTCGCTGTCTCTCAAGACCTGCGTGCTGCCAACTATATCAGGTCCACCTGATAGCAGTGTGTCCGGCATCGAGGTAGATGCCAAGAGTGTGTTTGCATGATTGTGTATGTGTGTGTGTGTGTGTGTGTGTGTGTGTGTGTGTGTGTGTGTGTGTATGCGCGTGCGAGTATGTTTCACAATCCCAGCTTTTCACATGCTGTTTTGTGTTTTAAGAGTCAGACCTTTATGGAAAACCTTCATACATATGAAATGTTTTTCACATGTGATTATGTGATTTATTTGTAAAAAAAAAAAAAAAGAAAAGACATTTAAGTGCATTTCAAGATATTATGATCTGAGCTTGTACATTTTTTTTCAACATATTATGCCCTGAGACTGTGAATGTAAGAAAATTATATCAATTTTCAAAATAATATAATCACAGGTCCTACATGTGAAAAAAGTTTTTATGTAAATATATATGAATTATGGATATTGTTTTAAAAAAAAAGTGAAATATAACATATTGTAAATTATATGTAATAATAATATATTCAAATAAATGAATCCAAATTTTAAACAAACAAACAAGTAATTTAAACCAATATACAATACACAATATCAATAAATGTGATAAATAAAAGCGCAGGTACTAAATGTGGAAAATAAATATAATAAATAAAATACAAAATGTAAGTGCAAAAAAATGAGTGGAAAATATTGAGAAAAAATAAGAACATGTGAACAACATATGAAAAATGTTTAAAACATTACAGAAAAAGATATAAAAACCACATGTTTAAAATACATGTGATTCATGTGAGAGACGGAAAGGCAATAAAGACGGAGGGTGGAAAAGAAAGTTGTAATAATAAAAATACTTTAATAAAATTTTAGCACCAGTGTTTAAACGAATCAAATCTTTATGCATAGCAAGTCAAACTGCAGTGATGCCATATTTGCAAGAAACTAGAACTAAACTAGATTAACTTATGTAGCATAGATTACTATTGTGATGAGGTGTGTTACTGTAATGCACCTCTGTATAGCTGTATTTCTTTCCATAGTGGTTTGTGAAACAAAGTCGAAATATTGATTTTTCCAGATTCCAATATCTATTATGCATATAACGTCATCTCATTTTTTTTTTCATATCATTTACATTCATGTGTACAGTCTTGAGCCCCCACTCATTTCTTCATATTTTGTATTTTAATGTATGTTTGAAGTTCTCCAGGCTTCCTGAAGGACTTTTTGTCTCTCATTTTTTGTAACATTTTTGGCTCTCAGGTTTTTCAGCCCAGTCCCTGTACCTTACCAGTTTGAGAGGAATGTTTATTGTTTTGTAAGATACACATGAATGACATATATGAATCATTCAAGCATTAAAAACGTCTAACTAAAGGCATGAACCAGTGAGAAACAGGTACAGATGATGACAGATTAGCGTACTGGTGTAACTGGAGTGCTGATTAGACAGGAGGGGAAATGAGGTTGCTGCTGAGGTTGTTACATAAACAATTAGTTTTTAAAATGTATCTTTGGATACTTTACAGCCTGCCACATTTTCCATTTCTTTAATTCAATCTACATAATTGAATTCATTTTAATATGACAAAATGAGTGGTGGCTCAAGACTTTTGTACAGCACTATATATTACACTATAAAAGTTACACTCAGTATCAACGACAGGCCACAAAGCATTGTCATGTGGCTGAATCAGAACTTTCTGCTACCTGAAGGCATTAACAGCCTAAATGTGACCTTCACAGCACTGTGTGATGAAGGACTGCTGTCTATTAGCATGGCCTCCAATGGCAAACCATTGACCTAGCTGGAGATCAGGTGTGATCACTGGCTACTTTTCTGGCCATTGAAGATTTGCAGGCAGAGGCAGATTTTCCTACCCAATTTGAGGAGCTTTGAGTGAGAGGTGGATCAGAAGCTGACAGCAGCAATGGCGGATCATTCCAGCCACATCAGAAATGGTGGTGGTGCACATACTGATGCAGGCGGAAGACACCAGGCTCAAGGGAGACTTAAAGAACATGGAGAAGCGCTGTATTGAGCTGTACGACCTCAACTGAGATCTGATCAATGAATATAAAATTCGCACCAACAACCACAATGCTCTGTTGAACCACCTTAAGGCTGTGAACCAAAAGCCATTCAGAGAGCTGGCAGATTGAGACTGGGAAAACCGAAGAGCTAGGTTATCAGTGCCTGCAGGGAAGCCATCAAAAACATCATCATCTATGCCCTTTTTAAGATTATGAGTGCAGGGACTGTTTCTTCATGAAGAAGCCTTTGGTAGTCATCCTTACTACCTACAAGATGGACCTCTGGCTATAGGCCCAGCCCTCTGGGACAGAAAAACAGTGCCACAAAGAGAGAGAAAGTCCTGAATCTGCAGCTCTTAAGGTTAAGATCAAGGAAAAATCATGCAGGTAAAAATCATCTTCTCCAGGCCTGCTTCCTGACTGCGGCAACAGTTGTACGTAGAGCTGTAGTTTGGTCCTGTGAAAGTGGCAACTAAACATATTTTTTGTGTCAAGAAAACTTTTTTTTATTTATGTAGACAGGCACTCCTTATTCTGTATGAGTAAAACTGAATTTTATTAAATTATTGAACATCTCTTCATTCATTTTGTGAAACTGAAATGAATAATTGACATAAATGGCGATGACCATTGTTAAATGCGCTATATACAGTTGATTAAAATAATAATAATAATAATATATATATGAATGATATTGCTATATGGCGAATTTTGCTAGAGTTCTATACTATGAATACAGTTCATGGCAAAAGTTGTTATGCCAATGAGTTATGTATTGAAAAAATTTGACACCTACTGTATACCACAAAGAATGAGCAAAGAATGATGATGTAATGTGATAGAGATAGAGAATCAGGGTGTCAAGAAGAATGGAGGGAGGAAGGGAAGCTTTGTAGGATTAGAGGTTTGTGGGATTAATGCTGTTGCTTTGTTCAGGTCCTAACCACATGAATGATTCAGAGAAGGCAAAATAGCTACAGGCAGCAAGGGCTGACATGAAAAAAAAAAATGAAGAAAAAAAAACAATTGCAATTACAAAGAATCGTGGTACTCATTTCCAGCTCCCAGAGACATGGCAGAGGTCAATCACACTGGTAATATCCATATGTACTGTATGATTCTGGAAGCAGCACATTAGTGGAATAGGGAGAAGATCCAGAGGAAAATATTTGCCTTTTTTTTCTTACATTAAGTACTTTGATGCAAGACAACCCTAAAAGCATCAGACTGTGATTAACTGTGATAAAACTGGTATACATATATAAATTCACTGGATACTACTGGATGTTCATTAGATACCCCATTCCAGAACAGCTTACCAGAAAAATGTTCATTCAGTACAAAGTAACCAGGGCTTCATCAGCCAACTGAACGACAAGCTGAGCATGGCCTGCAACTTTGTTGTTGAATGATGTCGAACACAAAAATGTTTCGCTGTTTGTATCTCTTATAAATGTTTATATGTATTTATTATTTTATCTCCATGCATTCACATTGTTTTGGTCTTGATAGGAAACTCCACAAGGACAGCCCAGGCTCAGGATTAATCCTCAGACCCAAGAGCTTTGAATCAGGAAGGGTAAAGAAAAAAAGGAATTAAAGCAGAAGGTTTCAGTTTTAATTGAAGGGGTTTGACAGAAGTGCAGCATTTAACCTTCAGGAATTACAGCAATTTTCATACTCACACACATTTGGCCTAATCCTAAATAATGACACAAACATAATTACAATCATAAGGATTTCTTTCAATACTGGGATGAAAATCCTTAGCAGTCAATGACTTCCTGGAGTCTAGAACACATGGACATGCTAAGGCTCCTCCCTCAAGATGCTTTTCTGGGCCTTTACTGAAGTTACCTTCAGCAGCTGCTTATTTCTGGGTCTTTCTGCCTCCAGTCTTGTCTTTACTAAGTAATTGGGTTGGGAGCAGGTCACTGACTTGTACAGTGAAGGGGCATTTTGGGGCATTTGATCACTTCTGCTACAGTTGGCTGAATCTGAACAGAGAGTATAGACCTATCCACTTCTTATTTCATCCTGCTGTTTTTTATAAGCAGTCAGGTCATCAATAAACACCAGTGACTTCCATTGGCAGCTTCCAAACTCTTCCCAGACTTTTGCAGTTCCTGAGTTTGCCAGTTAATTCCTTCTTTTTTAGGAATGTCTCAAACTATTCTATTGTGCTGTCTCTGATCAAACATACTTTGAACACATTTCCATAATTCTATTTTGATTCTCTATAACTGACATATAACTATGGTTAAAAGCGCTATACAAATTAAATTAAATTAAATTGAATACTATCAGTTTATTTATTAATTTTTTCTTCAGCCTAATGATGGCCTGTTCACTTGCATAGGCACCGATTTTCATCTCATGTTGAGAGTTTGAACAGATACCAAATACAAATGTAACACTTCAAATCACCTACAGGCATTTTATCTGCTTGATTAGTCATGAAGTAATGAGGGACCAGACCACACCTGCCCATGTAACTGCTTGTAAGCCATTTTGTTCAATTATTTATGAGCCCCAAAATGGTGTGTGTGTGCGTGTGTGCGTGTGTGCGTGTGTGCGTGTGTGTGTGTGTGTGTGTGTGCGTGTGTGTGTGTGTGTGTGTGTGTGTGTGTGTGTGCGCGCATGTGTGTGTGTGTGTGTGTGTGTGTGTGTGTGTGTGCGTGTGTATACTTGGTGCCATACTACTTTTGTTGAAAGTCATATATCTTGAGTGTTTCTTTTAAACATCTATGTGGTTGTGTATACAGGCTGAATGACTTATCTTTGGTCTAAAATTTTGCTCAAACTTGTATGCTTATTTTATGAACCTTATAGGTATATACCACATAACCTGAATGTAGGTTCTTCCTCTCTTTCTATATCAGAATTGATGATACTTAGTTTTCTCATCTTAGTTTTCTCAGAATGTACAGAAGAACATGTGTGGCGTTATGGAGTTGTTGACTTTGACTACGGGCCAGTCCAGTAGTGGGTGGTTGACATCAAAGATCCAGAGCAGTGATGATGAATTAAAGGCTTTGATAAATATGAGGTCTTGCTGAATGTTTGCTTTGAGATATTGTCCTGGATTTGAACCTCGGGCTCGCTTTATCTTTGTTGTGATCAATTTCAAACTCCTTTCCTGTGTTCACTACTGGATTGAGGGGTGAAAAGGAGGGGCCCTCATTTATGCCGATTCTTAAAAGCCTCTCAGACAGTGCATGACTTTTCTTTGATCTGTATTTACTAATTTTCAAAAAATCTTTGCACCCTTTTTATAGACCACAACTTTATCCACATCCATAACTGTAATAAATGTGTTGCTGAATGAAGCTATAAATCAAGCTTTGTCTTGGTCTTGGGAGGAAACTCCACAAGGACAGTAGCCTACTGTAAGTTCAGGATTAAACCACAGACCCCAGGAAGGATACAGAATTTATTTTATTTATTTATTTATTTATTTAAAGCAGAATGTTTCAGCTTTCATTCAAGGGGTTTGACAAAAGTATGGCATTTACTTATCAGGAATTACACTCATTTTCATACACACACCCATTTTGCTCCACTACTAAATAATGATACAAACTAGCAGAATTAAAAAGGACAGAAACTAACATATGTGACACAAACTAATATAGTTTGAAAAGGGCAGGGGTAGCTCAGTGGTTAAGGCATTGGCCTGCAGTTTGAAATGTCCCAGGTTCAAACCCCACCACCACCAAGTTGCTACTGTTGGGCCCTTGAGCAAGGCACTGAGCTCTCAACTGCTCAGATGTATAATGAGAAATAAAAAAAAAAAAAGTTGCTTACCAAATGCTGAAATGTTAATGATTTAAAGTCTGATGAAATGCATTAACCAAAACTGACTGAGCATTGCTTTTCTTGTCTTACATAGTCTGTGAATACTTCTGGTCAAACACCCTTCAAAAACGTAAAGGTTTGCAAGCATTCCTTGCATATAAAAAGTCATCGTACCAGGAGAGGGCAGTAATTTGAAAAATAATAATAAGAAAAAAAAAGTATGTCAACATTTGGTCATACTATGTTGACATACTATTTTGTCAATATAGTATGACAAAATAGTATGCTCATTTGCAGAATCACTATTTGTGCCAGCATACTACATAATGCCTTTGACCAAAAAAACATATTGAAATCATTCTCATGGTTAGATCGGGAAGCTGTCATGAGTTTGCGATGGATAGACACATTCAAAGCGCAATTACATGCATAACATGTGCTAAAACAAGTTCATCATGAGTGGGAGTGACAATTCCATGTGTGTATACAAAGAAATGACAATCATGTAGTGGATGTTTTTTTATCAAAATGTAACTTTATTTCCAAGAGTTAATTTCTGTTATGTATGGACACCATATATTTTCACATGTGCTTTATTGTAGTACTATACACTGCTGAACAACATAAAATTTCTATCTGGTTTACTCAACTGAACATCATCATGATGCTTTAATCCGTATTCAGTCTTCCGATCAGTATCCGAGCAAAGCCCTACCAGTGAGTCACCTGGCCCCAGTTAAACTTCTGTTCTTAGTATGTTTGGCCCTGTTTAATCTTCCACAGGTCATGAAATTCTGACAAGGCGAAACAAGAAGGAAAACATGACATTTGTAGGTTTTAGAACACAAAGAAAGGAGGGGTAAAATGTTGTTAGTAGACTCTTGCTCCTGGATATTTTTTCTGGAACTTTCCATCTTGTGTTATACAAAACATATTTCACCGTACATATAGCCAAAGAGCTTGATGACTACTCTATAGTATGCTCCATTTAACTGAAAATGTAAACCTACAATATAATTGCTTTGTTCCGCCATGTCTAGTAGTAAAATATTGGTTACTGGCAATGGTTCAATGAAACATAGCCTTACAACTCCAATAAAATTTCTTCCACAAATCATATAAATCAGAGTTCTGTGAACACAGCTCTGGGGCTAAACTTCGGCCATGCCAAACTCTTACTTGTATGCAAAATATTTCTTTCAGTGATAATTCCAAATATCTAAAGATCTAGCTGATTTCCAAGCACAGCTGGCAGGGCTACTATCCTTGCATCAAGTTGTGAACATTGGCAGAACCAAATGCTATAATACTAATGGTCTATAATTATGCTCAGGGATCTTGTCCTTGCTATATGTTACATTAAATGATATAATCTCTTGTGTTTTAATAAAGACACCTGAACTGCCATCTTCGTCACATATCCTGATACTCATTTAAAGCTCAGTTGCCCAGGTTGTTGGAATCTCTAAATTCAAAGCCTCATAGTTAACTCATAGGTAATTTTAGTAAAAACCATAGTATTTTGGGCATATTAGCTTATTTTGCATTGCCGTTGCAATGCCGTTTTCTTGTGGGTATTTAAGAATTGTTCAAATACCAACAATCCGACCAAACCCCATTTGCTAATAAGCCTCTGGTCTTTTTTTTTTTTTTTTTTAATAAAAAGGCCAAAAGTCCAGTATATAGACATCTCAGTCCAGATTTAGTCTCCCTTTACCATTCTAATAACCTTCATGTTTCTGGGAAGCCTAGGTCTTCTTAGCAGTGTTATTCTAATCTATCTTACCATTTATAATGAATTACATATGAATCATGAGCACTACAAGAGCAACAAGGTTTGGAATACTGTCAAAAGTCTTCTCTACAGAAGAACTTGCTGAGAAGCCTTCAAGTTCCTTGGAATGAAGTTAAACTTAAGAGCACAGACATTAAGTGTCAGTAGAGAACATTCTTCCTGTAACAGCTGATGAATTTCAGCATACCACAAGAGCTCTTGACCAGTGTCTAGAGAATCATCCTCACCAACCCTGTAACAGCTTGGTTTGGCTCTACAATCAGTAATGAGCTGACCAGACAAGATATTGACAGGTCAGCTGAACGACTCAAGGACCTGTTCTCTTCCAGACCAGGAAATGAGTGGGGGTTCGGTGGAATTATCACTGACCCCTTACACTCTGGCCAATGCATACTTGAGCTTCTTTCCAACAGACACTTTAGGTCAATGTGTGTCAAAGCCACCAGACACCAGGAAACCTTCTTTCCACATGGAATCAGACTTATTTTTTCTATGGGAATTATGATTATTATTATTATTATTATTATGATTATTTCTAGTAGTTGTAGTAGAATTAAAAGTGCAACTTCCATACCTAGAAAATATATGTACTGTAATAGATCCACTGTTGTTTATTGTTTGTCCATATGCACAATTGTGAGCACCATAAAAAAAAAATCCAATTTGCCACCAAGACTCACTACAAAGATAAAATCAACACATTAGTTTGCTGTATTTTTAATAAAACTCAATTAACATATAATTGGCATTTAGTGGTCAACAAGGTGGGGGTTTACCTGGTGGTACAGTCATATCAGGTGACATGGAAGATACTCATTTTCTTCTGTGCTTCTGTGCTCCTTCAGACACAAATTTCTTAGGTGTGGTGGACATTTTCTTACATATGGAAGCTCATCATATGAAGCTGTATCTCACCAAGGGATCTTTTGATCTCGCTGAAAAAATCATCACAAAACCCTGGTGTAATTTTGGACAAGTGATTGTGTATTCCTGTAGAACATCAAGAGGATCTTGTCCTTTATCTCCATAGAGATCACTTAGGTGCTTGTTCGCTCTCTAGCCGTTTCAAGATTGAAGGATACCCAAGAGCTGCTGTGCCTTTAACTTAATGAAGATAGTGAAAATAAATAAATAAATATCTTGGAGTAAAATGGGATTTAAAATATCTTATGCAACTAGGTCTTTAACATGGAACTTGAATGATGAGAAATTGTTATTATGTATTGTATATCTTGGTGAGGTGCTTATATGGGCTTTTCTTTATATGCTTCTTCCAGGACATGAGAGATGTGATAGCTTAGAACAATCAAAAACAATTTCCTTTCTATTTTTTTCCTTCTTCAGTCACCTTTACTTGAGAAAATGTCTTAATGTTTCACCAACATAATATATTGAGTCTTTTAAAGGTATTGTTTATTATATACAATTTGTAACTTTTTTATATGCCATTCATTTGTGATACAGATAGAACTTTCATCTAAAAAAAATCTTAAGCAATTTTAATCTTCTATTAAGCTGTATTTGATATGAATCCTGACCTTCAGCTAATCACTCAGACCTTGGTTTGTTCTCTTCATTCAAAGTAAATCTACTCTGATTTGATTAGATAAAGTCACCATAAAGTTGTGTGATGGTACATGTTTTATTACAATTTGGTTAAAATCATCTTTGAACCATTAACCTTTCACTCGTAGTAGATAATCAGAGAGAACAAAGAAAAAAGGATCTGCTTCCTCACTTTTTTTAAACCCTGATTGAATTTCAAAGCCATTTCAGGCTTGAAATCTGATGGAAGTTCAAAGCTATTTTAGCATCCTTTTCAGCCTAGAATAAATAATAATAATAATGCTTATATTAAGCTTACAGCACAGCATAAGCACAATCAAAAAATGTAAAAATTGTTATTCAAAGTTCCACTATACATTCTTATTGCCACCTCCATAAAACATGTCCCAACTGCTTTCTTTTTCCTAATGCTATACAAACTTTATCCATTTTGCTTAGGCTTGCACAAGTTTTCCAAAATCCTAACCACTGCTAGTAACCATGTGATGTACAGTAATTACAGTGTGCCATCAAGCACTGAGAAGATCATTTATCTTTGCTTTGCTTGGGATGTTTAAGCAACACCTTGCACAACACCCCCTGCAACCCCTCCTCGAAGCCACACAAACTACCATTGTTTCATCTACTGTCCCAATTTTAAATTATATTCAGATTCTCACTGCTGACAGATGCTCATTAGTATTCTTGGCCTACAGTTTCAGCCAGTCTGAGCGATGCCAAACCAACGTCTTGCACTGCTTTTTTTTTGTTGAGACTTGAGGTCAAGACTCTGAAACCGTTTAACAAATACAGACAATCAACTCTAATTAGGTTGATGAACAACGTCTACAGTGTAACACCATATAATGTCTCTGAGCGAAAACCACCAGTAAAAGATCCGTCGAATCTAATGAGGATTTAGTTTTTTTCACAAAAAGCAGTGCTACAGTATGATTTTATTTTTTTTTTTAACTGCACAGATTTTTTTTTCTGAAACTATTAGCATGCTGAGGAGAATTAAATTGTGTGGGAATGAATGTGTATTCTAAATGAATGGCCATCCTGTGGTCTCCTGCCTGCACACTTCTTTCCTCAAAGGAACTCCTGCACATTTGGTTTGCTGTGCCCTTTGATCGGCTCCTGCAGGAGTATATTATCATCTGTCAGCCATTTCAGTGTCCCCCTCTGTCATTAGCTTAAGGCAGCTCTATTTTTAAGCGGTCGCTATGAAACATTGCCTTATACCGCCTTTAGACGGGTGCACTAGCTGCCTATGTGTCAATTTAATAAATGTTATGTTTTGCTTGTGTGTGTGTGTGTGTGTGTGTGTGTGTGTGTGTGTGTGTGTGTGTGTGTGTGTGTGTGTGTGTGAGTGTGTGTGTGTGTGTGTGTGTGTGTGTGTGTGTGTGTGTGTGAGTGTGTGTGTGTGTGTGTGAGTTTGCACGGCTGGGTGTTCGTCCTTCTCAAGAGGATGTTTTACAGTATGCCAGTGTTTTTTTTTTTGTTTGTTTTTTTTTATCAGCAGCTAAAAGACTGACATGGCTGGTCTACTTCCTACAAAAGCACCATGACTGTTCAATCTCTGCATCAAAAAATCTTAATATACTGTAAAAGCCATCAGACAATTTTACATGTAAACTGTTGCCTGGGACCATTTGTGTCAGTGTGGCCACTGGACTAGAAACTTTACTATATAATTGAGTAGATTTGGTGTTTGAATGTGTTACTATTAAGGATGTTATATGTTGTCTACGCTAGAACAATACATTCATTCTAGACAATATCTATCTATCTAGCTATCTATCATACTGAAGGGGTGTTCAAGTCAAACTGGGCCTTTTGATTGTGCAGAATAACAAAACACAGTTATGACTAGGGTTGTGTACTGAAATCCGGTGCCAATACGGCACTGGTACCTATATAACCGGGATGTACCAGACCGAAACAGAACGTGAATTTCGGTGCCTCATTTCGGTGCCACTTAAATGCCTGAATATATTTGTTCTCTGAGCTGTGATGATGACAGTTGTAATAAGCATTAGATTCATCAACACACATGGTCGCTAGTAAAATTTAAATACTGCGTTCATGCGGTGTCAGAAATGATCGGAAAAATAAATTATTTCCTTAATTAGAAAAATCTTGAGGACTTTGGAAAGCTTTGATAATACAAATCCAAAACATTGTTGCAGTAATGCTACTGTCCATTTTATTTTTGTCGATTAAAAATGTATTAGATTAGATAAAAAATTAAAAGCACAAATCATCAGGAAATGAGACCATCCGAGATGCGCGTGAATGCAGCAACTAACGTTCCACTCGCTCTGACGGCAGCAGGCGGTCTACCGCCATCTTAACTTGCGAAATTACCTTTCGTTAAAATGCCTAAATCTACACGGTCGAATGTGTGGCTATATTTCACAAGAAAGGATTCCGACACCGCGACCTGCAGTAAATGTTTTACAGCAGTTGCGTGTAAAGGGGGAAACAAGTCAAATCTAATGAAACATTTGAGGGCACATGGAATAAAGTTAAAAGCAGAGGGATGCGCTGTGTTTGGCAGCTTGCGGACAACAGCTGGTGGATGACGCCAGCCACAGTCATACCAACCGTAGCAAAAAAAGGAGTCCACCGATTATGATGACGCCAGCAGCCTTTTCGCAGGTTAGTAGTAGACTTGCATTCATGCTAACAAATAGTCAAACGATTTGTAAAATACTAATGTAACATGGATTCTGTTTATAATTATGGCTTTCCAGCTAGTACTTAAACATTTAATATATTGTTCAATAAAAAGGTATTCTTGAATCATCCACCATCATTTTGTGGCTTTTGCGAAGTATCGTATTCAGGCACCGTTTTGGCACCGGTACCGGTTTAAAAGTATCGATTTGGCACCGGTATCGAAAAAACCCCAAACGATACCCAACCCTAATTATGACAGTAAAAAATATTTTTATTTCTCTATATAATAAAGAGAATCTAAACCAGGACCTGGAGGGGCCTGAAGGTGACCGTGCTAATCACCAAGCCACCCTGCTGCCAATTATTTCTCTAGTAAAAGTAAATAAAAGATTTTCATTTAATGCTATGTAAGATCTAACCTCCTGTTGGGGTTACCATCTTAAGTTTTTGTTGTTGTTGTTTTTTGTCACATACACAGCCATACACAGTATGGTCCTTAACCTAAAAATAGAAAAATGTAACTAAACATTTAAATATTGTACTAGAGAAGATGGTTAAACTAAAGATAGAATATACAATTAAATAAAAATTAAGAAAAGCTGGAAATTAAGTTAAATAAAATAGAATAAAAACAGAAATAGAAATTACACAGCAAGAGAATTTACTAAATTAAAGTACAAGTTGGTCCTTATTTTATGTGCAAATGAGCAGTGTGCAAATAAGAAATGTGAAACGTGCAAGAAATATGCTACATCATGATTCTGATGTGTTCGCAGGAATGTAGGGTGTGTGCGTAAAAAAAAGAAAAGAAAAGAAAAAGAAAAAAAAGGCAATTAGACCAATTTAGTCGGTTGTGGTGTTCTGGTTGAGGAGCTGAATAGCCAGCGGGAAGAAGCTCCTCCTCAGTCTCACTGTGTTGGCATCGGAAGTGCTTTTCTTTTCTCTTTGTTTCTTACTTTCTAAAAGGGCTCTACTGTATATGGAATGTGGTTCAAATTTAACATATTAAATGTTACCTTTAAGTATTTGCCAGAAAGCTAGACTTATGTGTGCCTTAATGCAATTCCTTAGGGGTTGTTAGGGGATTTTCCACTGAAAAAAAAACATTTTTAAAAGTTCTGTGTAGAACCTAATCATTTAAAAGACGAAAAAGATACAGAGTAGAACCCATTTATAGATCTTTGATTAGTAATGATGCAAGCAGCCTTTACCTTTTTTTCCGCTAAGAATGCACTAGTCATTGGGTAGCATAATAGGTAATGGTTTTTCGTTTCCAAAAGTGGATCCACAGTATTTGGAACCAGTTTTGATATGTCCGCAAATGCTAAGCAACTGTGACAACAATTAATCTGCACCTTTTGATTGAAGTAGGTGTGGCAGATCGTAAAATATTATTTTCCAGTTCATTCAGGTACAATGGTGAGAGACTATTTAGTGCTTTGCAAGTCAGTAGTAGTCAGTATGCAAAATGTTACTTGGAGCCGTTGCATAATCCATTGGATAAGATAGGGTGTGATCTGCTGGTTCTAGTTAGGACTCTGGCTGCTGCATTCTGTACTAACTGAAGCTCGTTTATGCACCAAGTGGAACATTCAGACAGTAAAGCTCTACAGTAGTCTAACTAAGATGTAACAAAAGCATGAACTGTTTTGCAATTACTTTATATTCCTTATCTCGGCAAAATTTCAGATATAAAAGAAGGCTATACTATTATTATCTACATGAGCTTCAAATAAAAGACTGGAATTAATAACCATACCAAAATCTTTTACTGCTTCACACATATTCAGATTTACTATCTAATCAGATTACATACTTCTTGCTACATGTGGACCTACAGTAATGCCAGTACCCCTGTCTTGTCATAATGGGGTGGAAGAAAGTTAAAAACTATCCCGTGTCCTTTACACATTCCTCAACTTCGTTCAGCTGGTGTCTTTCATCTGGCTTTAGTGAGCTACAGTATATACCTGTGTGTCATCAGCATACCTGTGTTTCCAACAGTGGAAACTAGTACCATGTTTACAAATGATATTACCCAGAGGAAGCATATACTGTATGTAGAGAGAAAAAAGCAGTGTGCCTAAAACATAACCTTGCTGAACACCTAACTTCACTTTAGTATGCTTAGTAAATGAATCTAACAACTGATAACAATCATTCAAGTAAGACCTTAAGACCTGAGCAACATTTACTAATTTAACAAGGTGAATAGGATGATCAGTGGTGTCGAAAGCTGCACTAAGATCGAGCAACACAAGCAAGGAGACACGACTCTAGTCAGAGGCCAGTATGATGTCATTTACCACTTTAACCATTGCTGTCACTGTGCTATGATGAGACATAAATCCTTTTTGATACATTTCATGAAAGGTATTCCTATGTAGGTGTGAGCATAACTGCTGTGTTACAGCCTTTATCTTGGAGATAAAGGTGAGGTTTGATATTGGCCTATAGTTAGGACAGCTAACATGAGTCAAGGTCAGTTTTCTTAATTAGGGGTTTAATAACTGCTAACATTGTAAACAATGCTAAAAGAGGAAGTAAGAAGTTTTAAAAGAGGTCCAATTATGTCTGTGATTATCTGTTCGATAAATATACATGTACTGTATGTACAGGATCTAGTACACAGGTTAATGATTTTGCTGGGGAAATGATGTTAGTTTTTCCTGTCAAAATGTTCACCTATACTCTAAAGGTTTCCTCATTTTCCCCATTTGAACAGAGCAGTTTCCTTTTAGAAAGATTTAGCAAGCTTTTTTATGGAGCTAAAACCGGTAACAATCCAAAGAGCCCGTAGGGAGCTTTTCTCCCTAAGAGTGTAGTACTGTTTAATTATGCTGGAAGACTGAACGCAAATAAATAGTTTCCATCAGCCATCATTAGTTGTACCTGGGCAGTTAAAAGAGTGGTAGTGTGTTGTTGTAAGGGTCTACAATAAATAAATAAATAAATGAATGAATAAATTTCAATGTGATATTTGGTGTGGACTAGTTTGTGGGTTGGGTAAATGTTCTAGTTAAGTGTAGCCTGAGATGATGTAGATTGAGCATGCCGATCATCTATTTATCGTGGACACTTCTTCAGCTTGATGCTAGTACTTTTTTTTTTTTTTGCCAAATTGCTCCCAACCAAGAATAACAAACAAACGCACATCTGTTTTAGTGTACAACCTTGTAACTTTAATGGTGAAGCAAAAAATAGGGAAAATACTGTAAAATAAATTAGGTTAAAAATAAAAAAAAAACAACACAAGCACATTTTTGTACAACAAAGCATTGCGACATATTGGTATTTTGATTTCCATATATACAGAATAAAAATATATATCTACTTTTTAGTCTTAATCCACTTCTTTCAGTGTCATTTTTTGTCTGCATGAAGAAAAACAAAAACATATACCACATATTTTTTTTTTTTTCTAAATTCGATGTTTTTCTCTTTTTTAGTCTGTTCATTTTCTTACATTTTTGTATGCATTCACACACATCCTGACAATCAAAATTTCTCATGTATTAAGAAATATTATAGTAAAAATTTGCTTAATTTTTTTTTTAACGAAAAACATTGCAGTTATCTGTTTTTAGAAAAAAAAAAAATAACATCTGTAGAACAAAATGGTGATGTTACTTGGGGTCATACAGGGTCCTTCTGATATTTGAATTGTTTTATAAATACCTAAACAGATCATTCGGCAATTCATCTCCCAATTTCTTTAAATATCGCTGCACATTCATTTTCATTCCAAAAAAAAAAAAAAAAAATTGTAGATTAAGTGCTGTGTTTAACAGTTAGAGGGCTAAACACACATGGAGAGTGCAGCAGTGCAAAAAAAAAAAAAGTTGAGAGTTATTATGGGATGGATCGATCATTCAGAGCATTTCCATTGGTTTTGACCTGGACATCTGTGTGAAAAACTGTAGGAAGAAAAAAACTATACGTACATAGTTTACTTAACATCTTTGGTGTTTAATTATAAAATTAAAATACAACACTATGCAGGTGTTTACAGGTTTCTGTTGCTCAATTCTCGTTCTTAAACCATCAATCTCTCCATTTCCTCACCTGGGACAAACCTACACTAATGAAATTTTGTTC
Organism: Clarias batrachus; assembly: GCA_003987875.1. NCBI lineage: Eukaryota > Metazoa > Chordata > Actinopteri > Siluriformes > Clariidae > Clarias > Clarias batrachus. The sequence continues at coordinate 415,049 of QMIH01000155.1, read as the reverse complement.
GTGAAGTGCTTCTTGTCTTTCGCTAAATACCATTTGTGTATGTAGCTATGCGGATGGTATAGTGCAAACTGTAAACGTTCGTAACGTCTTATTTTTAAAATAGTAAAAAGAAAAGAAAATAATAATAATAATAACAACAACAACATAAAGTTATAATAATTAGAATAATAATATTAATAATAATAATAATAATAATAAAAAACAAAAATGTTTGGTTCCAGCAGCCCGTCAAACGTCTTTCAAGTATCTCTCAACAACTCACACACATACACAGTCACACACACGCAAACACATGTATACAAACACACATAAGACGTCAAATATACTTTCAAAAAAGTATAAAAAGTCAACTTCTTTTTTTTTTTTTAGTTTGTAAAAGTAAATAGTTAACCAAAACAACACATTGATGAAAAATAAATCTTAATACTTGACAAGTTGCATAGTTTTGGTATTTGCTTTATCAGGCACCTCATCATCATGGTCACACCCTAATGCGGGGCATGTTTGGAGTGACCGCACTGCACTCTCGCTCACATAAATATTATCTCACCACTTTCCCCTCAGCTTTGTAGCAAAAATATATTATAGATTCTTTTTTTTTTTCTTCAGAAAGTGCCACAGAAACTGCTCCAAGATACCATAGATACCCCCTGGATTTTCAGACGGCCAAGTTCAAGCAGCCACCGTGTCAAGAGAGAGGCCCGTCGTTGTATAGGAGTCTGAGTGTAATACAGAGATGGAGAAGAGAGTTCTGTCAAGCTCTTTCCCTCATCCCTTCACTTCACTGCACTCTTTTTTTTCTTTTGGCCCAAGTCTTTACCATTAGGGCGCTGGTCCCTGTTCCCTCCCCACCCTGGCCTGCAAGCCAAACTCAGCACTCTTTTCTGTCCTTCCCTGCTCGTTTGCTTGTCTTTGTCTGTCTATATTTATTTTGAAGTTTTATGAGCAGCCACACTCCTCCACAATCATGTTTTGGATGTCTTTCTTGACGATCTTCTGCTCCTCGTTGTAGTACAGCATGGACATGGCGCGGAGGCGCGTGGGGACACAGCATGACCTGATGCTAGTAAAGGGGCTGTAACCGCGCATGCGGTAGTGGTTGATGACAGTGGAATGAAAAGAAAGCGATGAGCCCGTGATGCTGGCCACATGGCTTGGGCACTCACCCTCGCAGTAGTTGGCATGGTAGCCAGTCGGCGCAATGATCCAGTCGCTCCAGCCGATGTCTTTGAAATTGACGTAGAACTGGCGTTTGCAGCACACGCGTACCTTGCCGTCACATTCCAGGCCACGCTTGCGGCGCCGTTTCGTCCCGTTCTCATCCATTTGACGCACCACAGCCATCAGAAAGGGCCGGTGAGACTGTTCTCGTTCTCCTCCCCCTCCAGGCGTCACCAGGATCGGTGTAGCACGGGCATCGGCACATGTTGGGCATGAAACGCGCAGGTTCAGTGCACTTATGCCCTGTTCCAGCAGAGACTGCACGCTAGATGCTATGGGGAAAGTGTGCCAGCCACTACGCCTGGTGTCGACTGATTTCTCAGCCACCAGCTTCTCCCCGGAGTCCGGCTGCTGCAGGAACAGACGAATGGGGACGGTCGTGCGGGTGCGGTTGCCCTTTGGAAGCCGGAGGAAGATCCAAACATTGGCCTGCTCCACCACAGACATCTCATAACCTTCTTTGGAGATGAGGAAGTTTATCAGACCTGGGGTTTCACCTGAGGTAGGAAATGAAAAAAAGCACAAAAAACAGGCCATTAGTTTAATTAGCTATTTTTAAATGAATGGACAGCTGTTTAATTCTGTTGACTTGGAACCAACCACATCAAAGTTGGCACTATCTGGGAGTGGTAACTTCAGTCGAGTGCTTGTGCTTTGTAGTTATGACAGTGACGCCACAGTTCAGGACTGACCAGCTCACCAGGATTTGAGCAACAACCAGCTTTTTAAATGACACCCCTTTTCAATGAATCAAAGGCCGGATTTTGAATCAGTTCTAAACACTTCATACAAACACAAACACAAACACACATCCTCCCTCCCACTCAACTCTGCCTCGTCTATCCCACCATGAAATGGAAATAACCGAGTGTACCTACACATACAGCAATAGCTGAGTACAGTAACACACGATGGCCGTGACAGCATGCAGTACATGGCGTCCAGCTGTGGGCCTCGATGTGGCATGTTTTCAACAACTCACGCTCTCTCTGCGGATCAGAGAAAGAGTCTCACGCTGGCTTTGATCCACTGCATTTCACAGACATAACCGAGGCCTCTGGAACATTTCACTTTGTGGATCAGTGGCCAAGATTTAAATGAATTCCCTCCACTTACTGAGACAAATCTTAAGAAAAAAAGGACTTTCGTCAGGAGCTTGAAGCTGTCGCAGGATGATGTGTCTGGCTGTAAATTATGAGTTCTGTTCCAGGGTCTTCCAAAATCACTTGTAAACTGACACCTCAGCAAATCTTCTGGTAACACACGGCGGTCGGTGACGGGTTTGGTTTTTAACTCGGAGTTAAATATACACCCTGTTGCCGGGATAGTTGTACATCTACAGTATGCGGACGAAGTGTGGATGAACATTATTTAATCCAATCTCTATTGTACACTGTTGCATATTTATAGGATTACAACACCATAACAATGATGTCAGTTTGTGTGTGTGTGTGGGTATGTGTATGTGTTTACACATCCCAAGTCCCATCTGTCCAAACACAGAATCGCTTCATGAACGGAGTCTAAAAATAATGGGCTTTTCCAGCATCGGCTAGCTCATTGTTTCCTTTTTAATCTGCGGTCTATGAAAGAACGGCACGTCGTTAGCTTTCAGTAAGTCAAGTAAACCCACCTCAAGCTTTTTCCTCAGCAAGAGCTTGGGCCTACACATAGAGAACTACCCCCCCCCCAACCTGGCTGCGTAGGAGAGCGTATGGAAGTAGGCTCGCTCTGCATGATTCTCAATACATTGGTGAGAGAGAGAGAAAGAAAGAAAGAAAGAAAGAAAGAAAAAAACCCTCTGAGCTGAAAGACGTACAATAATCCCTCAACAATAAACACCGGTGTAACCACGAGAGCGTAGTTTGCACAGCTGTCCCCCACACAAAGATGGAAAATAACATTTACACATTCTTCTCCTTCCTACCCCCCCCCCAACACAATCCATGTCTTCAAACAGGAAGGACGTGGGGGAGTAATATAGAATCACCTTGCAACTTAAAGAGGTGTGTGGTGTGTGTGGGGGGAGTCGAGTTTTCTTTAAACACAACTTTGCTTAATGCATTCTCTAATCCTCATCTCTATCTAGTTTACCTTTAGGGGGAGGGGGTATCATGGTCTTTGATCTTCTTGTTTGGCCTACTGTCATATTGTGTGGCTTCTTACGACCTGACGCACCAAACCCGAAAAACAAATTTCACTGAGGTTAGGGAAGAAAACAAATAAAATAAATAAAAACCTCCGAACTCAGAGAGGTCGTAAGAGGATGTAAGGATCCGCCTGTCTTGTGGACGGCCTTTATGTTTGCTCCCCTCCTGGGGATGATTGTAATGAGGAGATGTGATTCGTCTTGAGCTAATTTGTTGACGGTACTGATTAAAGGAGACAGTTTTAGTCTGCGGGCAAAGACTTGCTTGATTGTTGCAAAGGGATTGCGGCTTACCGGGAGGGCTTGGAGAACTCGGTGGATCACTGATGACAAATGCTTTGACGTGCATGTTTCCGGTTGAGGTCTGGGTTCAGTGAACAACTCGACCCACACATCTGAGGATAACCTCAGAACATCCAAGGCTGCACAACCTTGACACCAAAATCCATGAGCAGACATCATCATGCAAAGACTACAGCACACGGCTTTCCGTTTCAATCAGAAGTGTGACCTCGTTTCTTCTTTCACCGGCCATGAACTTAACAGAGCTATAAAATGCTATAACGATGTGCTGGTGTGTGTAAGTTGGCTTCCTTGACTGCAATACCAGACAGCATATTTCAAAATTAATGTGGTCGTGCCAACTATGAGAACAAATTTAAGAGACTAAACAACTCTGGTATGAGTGGATTAGGATGCCAAATTTAAGCAACCAATGAACAAAAGTAACACTGTCCATGAACTCACATTCTCCTTTTATGTCAGCTACATATTTCTAGGCCTTATATATTTTTTTCTTTATTTGATGTGAATGAAACTTTCCACGAGGTCAGACTCGAAACTGAAATAAGCAACGGTATGAAACCTTTAAACAAAGACAAACTTCTTAAAATGTTTGTAATGCTGTCTCTTAAGTGTTTATAGAAGCTATTGCATTAGCATAAGAGCTCGGAGCTAAGTCCTGATTTACCAAAGGTATCCAAGGAAGGTGTAGAAAATGTTCACTTTATTTGATCATATTTTTGTATTGTGGCATCTCCATCATCATCATCACACCTTTAAGAAACAGATTACGGAATGAATTGAGTAGTTTACCTTCTATTCCCAATGAAAACCGCTATAAACCAAAATTCCCTACAGCTTTGTGTTGAACCTTTATGACCCCTCTGCCTGGCATCCTCTCACACGCTGCCATCGTCCTCCTCGCTCCGATCCAGAACGCAATATCCAATTCACGTCACTGACTCTCTAAGTGTTTATAAGAGGGAGACACTCTCAAATCTGACACTAATCAGACCTTAATGTGACAGAGTGATATAAATGACTTGCAATTGCCTGGAGTTCCACATGGTCTAAAAAACACTTAAGGTTGCTAGATGGAAAGGCACGATGTAGCCATGACTCATCGCTATCGCTTCGATCTTAATGATTATATCCGTTTCGGGATTAGCCTGCGACCATGCGTGCTCCCTTCCTGGATATAAGAGACAAACTGAACTGTTCGTCTGTTAAAGCTGGCATCTGCAAGCCATCGGCCAATCACACAAACAACTGTGGATCATCTGCTGTCAGTTACCAATGAGAGAAACAGCTTCAATTACAACTCACGTTTGTTTGAAGCAGAAAAGCGGGCATGTGTTTGAAGCAGACCTGGGTCTAAGTTAATGTCTTTGAGTCCAAACAAACAACAACTTGTGTAGATCTGTACACACATGTTGTATTGAGATATACTAATACTCCTTGAAGTACGAGAAGGGAATTAACAAAGTACTTTTTTTTGTAACTACAATTGCTAGTTATTAGCATCCTAAAAAAGAAAGGCAACTTAAATATTCCCTTAGGGGCAATAAAAAAGCTTTTCATCCATCCATCCAGGCACCTCTGTAGTCCAACTAGGGACCATGGAGGCCAATGGTGACCATTGTATTTATTCCAGTTTTACAAGAGGTAGGACCTCTTGTCAACATTCACTCACACACACACACACACACACACACACACACACACACACACACACACTCATTTAATGTTATCTGATCTGTTCTTATCTTATTATTCTTCAAGTTTGTTTGTTTTGCCATGCTAGCAAACTTTACATTAAGTTCAGTCTTTATTCATCACATATAGATTACTGAAATTCTTTATTCTTGGTAGTAGGCTGGGGTTAGAACACAGTGTCAGCCATTATACAGTTAAGGGCCTTACACAAGTGGCTCGAACCGCCACCCTTCCAATCAGAAACTCAGAGCCTTAACACATTGAACCACCACCACCCCGCTTGCTCAAGGGCTCAACAATGGCAACTTAGTGGTGGGGGGCTCGAATCCCTGACCTATCGATCAGAAACCCAGTAACCTACAGCCTTAACTGGTTGAGCCGCCGATAACGCTGTATTACTACGACTAGCCTTTTTTGTTGTTGTTGTTCAAATGTTCTTTGTTTTCATACATCACCTTTAAGAGTTTACACTCTTTTTGCTTTGACTTAAGTGAAACTTAAGTTTTTTTTTTTTCCTCCCAAAGAATTTGGGGACTTTTACATGTCTTGTTTTCTCATGGATGCTCCAAATTCTTTAGCTATATATGTCTGCAGTATATGTGGCAGTACATGCTGGACTATCCATATATACTGTATTCAAGGCAATACTTGTATTGCATACATTTAATCAACTTAGTCTGAAGTATTAATAGTAAAAATATGCATTACATTACAATACACGATGTTGTTGGCTCAAGGGAATGAAGTCTAAAGCTCGATCTTCCAATTAACTAATTCCCTATATGTTTTCCCCATTGAAATATTCCAATAGCATATGTTGATTCTGGGAACGTGTCTAAACGTTACTAGCTGTCCTGGTGACGCACTAACATGGATGCTTTTGTAATAGTTACAGTTATGAATGCCTGAAATGCAGGATATTGAGGTATCATGAGAGTTCTTAAATGACAAAACCACCACGGAAAAAGAGGAACTGCAGAAAAGGCATTAAGAGTTGAGTCACATCAGCGTTTTCATGACACATCACCTCCCAAGGGTTAAAGAAGCATGCCTGAGAAATGCACGCAGAGCCTAAACAGTGCACACACATCGGGTATGTCTCATTTGTCATTATATTCTTCGAAGTTCGGGGTAGGCAGAAGGTTTGTGTACAGTCTCTGTGCATTAGTAAGGAATGTTCTGAATGTTCCTCATCATACAAGAGCTACAACTCTAAACCCAAGTTCCCAAGTCCTAAGTTAACTGTTGTTTTATTTTTAATCTTGCCATCCCCAAAGATATGGGAAAATATTTATAGGGGTCTGACTTTGTCACATCTTCAACGGCCGGGTCACAGATTGTTTGCTCCCTGGCATGAGTTTCACACAGGACCAGAATAGCTTCTGTAAACCCGAAGTCTTCGGTATGGTTACGTGTCTGTGTGACATTAGACATAAAAGCTCTCGGTGTTATGAGACTAAGAGAAAGAAGGATAACTGCCCAATCGGTGTCATTTTCTTTGTCGATCTTTAGCGCTGAGCTGAGATTGATTGGCTCGCCGCTATGACAAAGCCAAGGAGAAGCAACGCATTCCTAAGATGTATGTTGGCAAAGCTCTGGCGTACGTCGCTCTTGTCAGCGGTGTTTACAAAATCTGCGAATTCCTGCAATGTCTTAAAAGGCACGAGCTTGTAACCGAACCTCCGGAGTCACGTTCGTACTCGCGCGTTCTTACACAAACTCACTAACGCAACTTCGAGGACATGAATTCAAACTAATGACCGAGCAGTCCTTGAGATGTGTTTCAACAAATATATGAAATATGACATGAAAGCTTTAGTACTATAAACAGCACTGTGCTTTAAAAGGCAATAATTCACGGTAGTGTAAGCATACTGAAGTCCCTGCTGCCCTTACATGTAAAGTCCTTGTCTCTGGATACTGATAGCCACGCCGAGGTATTGTTTGACCTCGAATTACCTAGAAACTGAGAGGAGGAAATATGGGGCAATTTACTGCAGGAGAGAGAGAGAGAGCGATGTTTATGTTCATGTCTCTGTGTGAAATAATAATTATGATTTTGAAAGATTTAAGAGATAAATGTTCATGAAAATGTCCGTGTCAGTGTTGTAACCAGCGTGTTTAATCGCTTGCTCTGAAACTCAATGCCAGTGAGGAATCAGTTACAATCAAAACACTGGTCACTGCGGTCACAGGGGTGAGCATGTCGAGAGACAGAGAGAGAGAGAGAGAGAGAGAGAGAGAGAATCTACGTACATGAAACCTTTAATAAAGAACCCTCATGAGCTTTATAATAGTTTAACATAATATTTCAATATTTATTGATTCTTAATCGTGCACTTTCCTGGACTAATCGTGCACTTTCAGTTTTAACATATAAAAAATAGAATAATTTTTAAAAGTTATAATAATAATAATAATCGAAAGCGAAGGTAAATTGCACCAAACTGAGATACACACTCTTTTTCCCACACACTCCAGATAGGGTCTGCCCTCATCTGATGAGAACTGCTCATTCACTCCATGCTCCTGCTTTCTGTGAATGGTGAGGGTCTTTTACACGATTCCTCAATGGCCTCCCCCCCTTGTGGTGGCTTCTGAGAACAGCTCGTATAACCCGGTATGTGTGCAAAATGCTGGAATTCAGGCACCTCGTAAAGCTAATTCAGTTATACGAGTAAGGTAAAAGAACAAGGTTTTTTAAGGTGAGAGAAAGCGTAAGGGAATGTACGACTTCTATTTCAGCTTTTTTTTTAAAAATCTTTCCCCACTATTTGTGCCGCATAATAAGCGCCATGTGGGGATATTGATTATCTAACAGAAAATGTAACTGAAGGTCCGTCTTAGGCCGAGACGCTGGCGCGCAGATGCCGGCGGATGTCTGATCATCTGGGTCCAATTTCACGTCGCAACGTGAAGTAAAGCAGGCAGTGCAGCGCTGAATGGAAACGATTTGTGTTGAGTGGATGGGAATCATGGAGACAAGCGTTCGTGCTGTACGGTTCAGTTTGGCTCTTACGATGCCATGGATTATGTATATGTATTGTGTCAATTAGTACGACTTGTATAATAAGATCTACGGCTTGTTTGGAGTGTTTCGAACTCTTAAAAGAGAAAATGCACTTGAGGGAATGATGAGAGGCTTCCTGACAACCTGGCTGTTTAACCATTACACACACACACACACACACACACACACACACACACACATTCTTTCTTGTGTTGTAAACACAGACTGTGTGTCACCTGTCTGTCTATAAAGACTACACTGTCTAGTAGTAAAAACGATGTCCATTATTTGCGCACATTTCCGCAGTTTCAAGTTTCGGGTTTTAAGAACAAATTTGTGTTAGACTTCAGTTTAAGTAGGACGCCTTAAAGGGATGTGTCTTTTAAAGCACACTATTGTTCCAGCTTTGGTGTGGTACTTAAGTACTTCAAGGATCCCTGCAGAGTCTCCACTCGTTTTAAAGCTTCGCGTAAACCCTAGACAAAGATGAAGAAATTTCAGGTCTGTTTTGAAGTGACTCTTATTTGCACTGCTCTTATGTTTGCCCCTGTGTCTCATTAACTTTTCCATTGCTTCTTTGTGTCCCAATTTAATTCTAAACCGAATGTCAAGCTTAATTATAACCGAACAGTCGTTCACTTAACCAGGGAAGGCACATAGTAGCTCTGCTCTCTGACGTTCAGGAATGAGAAATCCGCCGAGCCCTACGGCACATCGTTTCTGTCATGCCGCTCTATCGCTTCTGCAGTGTGACTCAGAAAGGACCCTGTGTTTCTTTGCATCACGGATTTCAAGGCATTCTCAACAGCACTCCCGAGTCTCACAATGCTCTATCAGATCCTTTTGAAAACCCAGGAGCGAAAACCGCCAACTTTTCTTTTCCTTTTTTTTTTCCTCTCTCGACTGCAGACGGCTCCTCGGGAAAGGCTGTCAGCCTGTAGGTAAGTGCCGTTTATGGCTGGGAAGCTCAGTGGGGTTTCCCTGATAATCAGCAATTCTATAAAGCAGCAGGACATTTCTATGGAGGACGAAGAGGAGGAGGAGGAGGAGGAGGAAGGCTGCACCACATTTCTAGCTATTCTCGCCTCCTTTGAGGCAACAGGTTTTCCATACAACAAGTTAAACTCCAGTCCTCTCATCCAGCTGTCCTTGGGTATACTAACTATTCACACACATGCACGTACATACATATAAACACACACACACACATATATATACTCGGAGAAGGACTTACCAGCTTCAGCAAAGGTGATAATTTCAGTCTGTTCGCTGTTCTCGGCCTCGGGGCGTCCGTGAGGCTCGTCGTCGATCAGAACGCTGCCGTCCTTGGCCACGCGGCCCACGTGGACCTTGCGGATGGCATTGAGCAGGGCAGCACGGGGCACCGGGTGTGTGATGTTGGGCCGATCCTGCAGGTGCAGCATGCTGAGGATGTGCCTCTTCACCGCCTCCACCACATCCTGCTGCGCCTCCTCCTCCTGCATTAGCGCCTCCGCGCCACTCCTCCGCAGCCGTGCCATGGCACAGGAAGGGCAGTCTGATGATGAAGAGGGTGAGGATGCCAAGGTGCCTGAGGTGGCCATGGCATTAAGAGAATAGGAGTGAGCCAGAAGCAGCAGTGCTACACTCAGGGCAGGCAAGAGCGTCATCCTTGGAGCAGGAGGCTGAAGAAATGATGCAAACTGACCACTAACTTGAATAATATCGATTTTTTTTTTTTTTTTAAGAAAAAAATAAGAAAAAACTTTTTCCTCTTGAGCAAATGTCCCTGCAGGAACTACCTGTCTTGTAGCTGTGGATGTGCTCAGTCTGACAAGGTTGACGGAAAAAAAAAAAAGAAAAGAAAAAAAGTATTGACCTAAAAGTTTTTTCAAAAGTTTTACCTACTAAAGGATTAAAAAAAGAGTAATCCTTGATGCTAAAAAGGAGAGCTGCTGTGATGAGCGCTGATGAAGAGATGAAGAGGAGGAAGAGTTCTGCCGGTTGCTTCACTTGAAGGTGCTCTGTCTCCTTCTCTCTCGCTCGCTTTCTTGCTTCTGGGTCTCTGAGAAGTTTTAGATGGGAAAGGCAGGCGTCTTGTGGACAAGCCCTGGGGAAGCAGTGTAGAGCTCTGGGACTGCTCACTATGCACGAGGTGAATTTACAAGTGGGCTGGGCTCTCTCTCTCTCTCTCTCTCTCTCTCTCTCTCTCTCTCTCTCTCTCT
>QMIH01000155.1:375564-394927 GCA_003987875.1 Clarias batrachus | reverse complement strand
TATATAGGTATAGGTATTTTTAAAAGGGTATATAATATATATCAAACATAATTAAAAGCAGTATATATACAGTAAGGATATTAAATTGTGCAACAGAATAAAATTCTTCAATCTGATTGGTCAGAAGGTGTGGATTAATTTCATACACAGGGACTTGTACCACGGATAGCCCACATACCCAAAGCCTAATAATAATCATATTTTTACATTTTTTTAGTAGATATTTATCTAACATATATGCAAGGCATCTTGTGTGTCAGCACTTTGTAACAATCGGTATGTTTCCCAATAAGGGAGAGTCTTGGAGTCAAAGGGAGTCAATGCTTTCTAGTGGACGAGCTGCATTTTTTTTGGTCTTACTAACTTCAAAAAAAGGAAGAAAAAGGTCGTATGATGAAGGAATTGTTTATAACTGCCATAACGGGATTTTTCATCAACCTGAATTCAACTATAAACAGTAAAAAGTGCAATGCATTATTCATCCACTTTACATCACACCATCCTGGGAATGGACTGTTACCGCTGCTTGTCTTTTGATATTCCTTCCATTATTTTACTTAATGGCAATGCTCACTAGAATATATAACACCTACATAAGCCTACATAATTAATTAGTCCTTAATTAAACCTACGTAAATGTCTTCTTTCAATAGCCTTTCAGCTGTTTTGCTTTCCATTTGATGTCAAGGTGAAACAGTCAGATTTACTTTGACATGAAGTTGATGCTTCCTGCTTCCCCTTATGCTTAGAAGGTCATGAAAACTGACTAAATGACCTGTCAGCTCAGAAGGACAGAGGGGAAAGACAGTCATGATAATACACAAGATTAGTGGTTTTGATTATGACATATCTGGAATATTTCTGCTTTTAACTAACCAAAAAAGGAAATATTTTTTCTTTTTCTTGTGTTTTCAGACACAGAACTGTTTACAGCTGCTATAATATAAGGGATAACAGGAAATGACTTGTTTCATGGACATCCCACAGCATTAAATGTACTCAGGAATGAATAGAAATTATTCTTGATAATTTATATATTATTAAAAAAAATTGATTTCACATTTACATTACAGCACAGTGACATCCTTTACAATGCATTTCCCAGTTTGGGGTCCGAGCGCATGGTGAGCCTTGATACAACTCCACTGGAGCAGACAGGGTTGAGGGTCTCGCTCAAGAGCTCGTCAGTGGCAGCTTGGTGGAGCGAGGGCTTGAACTGCAAACTACCAGTGCCCCAAACCATAAAACTTTGAGCAGCTCCGCTGATGAGCCTAGAAGTCCAATGTGCTGTGCATTATCTTGGGTACAATCCTTAAAATCCATTTCTCAAGCTTGCCTTGACCCACTTGAACTACCAAAGTACTGTATGCTCACTGCCACACTACAGTTCAGATGTAGTACCATTTCTAGCATCTGGCTTCCTCACACTCGCTGGATCGAACTGAGCCAGGTGAAAAACACCATTATTAATAATGCTTTCCTGGCTGCTTGTGTATTACGAAGTGTTCTGTATATCTGCGGTGTGAACCGCTCTCAGATATTATATAACTGCTTCTCTTCAACCTATTAGGTATGTGTATTATCCCTGAGTAATGAAGCGCCCAGCAAACAGACATGACCGCTATAATTTTGGAATAATGTTATTCTTTAATGTTGTAGAACATAATGTGGTTTAAATGATTCCCATAGAAAATAAATAGCGTGACCCTGGACGAGGTGTAGGCGTTCAGCGCTGAGGGATCTGGCTTTATTTTAGACGTTTAATCATATCAGTTATGTTTGTAGTAACAAAAAAAAAGATGCATTGCTGATTTTTCTTCTTAATTGGCCCTGGTAGCCAGATATCCAGACATCCTTCAAGCACAGCCTGGACGAGGAAAATATAATAGTCCAAATGGATTGAGAACAGTTTCTTAAACACAAGTGCTCCTTGACAAGCTTCTCCCAAGCACTCGGGCACATCCAGACACACTCATGATGTATTCTCCCTATAAAATTCGCCTTATTTATCAAAATCTCTGCACGTACATGTGTTAAAGCATGTGGGGCCATTTGTTAGTTGTAAATGCCTACATCATGTAGGAATTCCTGAATCTGATTAGTCAGAAAGTGTTGATCATTGTTTCTGACAGGAGTGCTGGCTGGAATCCACATCACACCTTTTTTTTTTTGGAAGGGATTTTAAGCAAAGATAAGGCTGTAGGGAACGTGAGTAAGTGTTGATAAATTCAAGTCATTCTTGATAAGTCACCATTTTTTAGAAGAAGTCCCATCTAAAAACCCAAAGTTTTCCGACACAGGAAAGTCTTGTCTAAAAATGGATGGTTCCTCTTAATAAAAAAAAAAAAAGTGTTTGATGTCTACATCATGCATGCACTTTCCATTTCGACCGGAAATTTGTCATAGAGCATGCCATTCCCCTCGTCAGGCTCTGGCTCAGCTCGAGGAACTATTCTCCATCATCTTTCCAACTTCAAAGGCAGTCCAGACCTCCAGGATCTCAGTTGTTTGATTCAAACACTTCCCAATTTTGTCCTCAAATTAGTTGTTTGGGATACGTGGCACTGACGTTAGTCTCCCACACTTTATTCCTCATAATACTAGTCACATCCCTGAGACAGCATCCACGTTCTCATGAGCAGCGTGTGTGGAGTCACGCTTGTAGAGTATCACACAGAGGCCACGGCATTCGTCCTAATCTTTCTTTCACCATCCATGAAAGACCGCAGCTGCTCTCATGCACTCTCTTTATCGCTTCCGGCAAGCCAGACACACCACAGACGCAGACGCGTAACAGCCCAGCAGGTCAAACTGAATCACTGATTCATTGATTCATAAGGCTGTGGCCTCACTCTTGGTAGGGGGGTGTGTGAATCAGGAGCCCCTCTCTTACCACCTCCTAGATCTGCGGGTTCGTGAGTAAGGTACTGATACGCAAAAATAAAATAACAATAGGCAGAATGGAAATGCAGACTGTGTTCCACCCGACGCGTTTAAACCATATAAAGCCAAGCCTGTGGTTTTGGAATCGTTTTTGTTTTCTTCTGGTGTGTTTTTAATTGGAGCAGTGTGTGAGCGTGATGGCTGCCATGCTGAGTGTTTGCAGAAATTCCCCTTGCTTTGTTTTGGCAGGAGGAGATGTGTGAGATGAACACAGTGTTCACCAGTGACGCTGGCAAAAACTAGAGTCTCTCCTTCATTGTCGTCTCTGCTGTTAATTGTTTCTCTTGCTTTCTTATGCTTCTTCTACATCATCATTCTTTTTCACCTCAATCGGTGGAGATGACCATAACTGAAAACTTCTTCTTCATCATCATTTTCCTCTTCCTCCTCCTTTTCTGCCTTGTTCTTCATCTCTCATTTTAGATGAGTCCATTGCCATGCTGCTTCTTCTTATTATTATTTTTCTTTTACTTCATCATCATCATCATCATTTTCTTCATGTCTATTTGTTCCTGATGTGGCAGACTAATTATATTATATAATAATTACACAAGAAAACTTTCTACGATTATAACCATTCTTCATCCAGCATCACTATCATCATCATCATCTTCTTCTTTTTCATGATATCGTCAAACCAATTATAGTATAGAACGATATTTATGTTTATTACTATTCTACCATCATCATCTAATTTTGCTTCTTCTTTTTCCTTCTCCTTTGCTTCCTTTTTCATGCTAAAACTCAGAAAACCCACATCAATTGCAATCCTCTGTTGTCATTATTGTTTTCTCCTTTTATCTCTCTTATTTATCTCTTTATCTCGTTTTGTGAAGCTGAGCATAACAAGGAATGTTCATCTCTATTCTTCATCATACACAGAAAGCTGTATTCTATTGTATCTATATAAATAAAAGAAAGTTTTTGGCTGTACCTTGGTCACAACTCACTCTTTCAATGATATCTTTTTACATTTCACATTGGAAGACTGACACCGGAAAAGAAAGAAAAAATTGTCTGTATGTCTGTCCAGACAGATTTTTCTCATAGCACCATGCAAAACTGGCTCGACAGAATTTGATGAAGCTTTGGCAGTACCATAAATGAAGCAAAATCAAAAACGCTGAGTAGAAGTGATATTATGAGTGCCAGATTACGGTACAGCATATATCGCTTTCTCCCTCGAGGTGGGCATGGCTATATGCATCACTCATCAGAGCCAATCAACATGATACGTTACTGTGTATACACAGGATGTGGAAAACACCGACACGAATGTAATGCACCTGCAAGCTGCCACCATCCTCAAGAAACAGAAACAGCATCACCCAACTGTCTTTACTTAAACATTTGCAGCACTTTTTTCAACCTGCACCATAAGTGAAATCTAAATGTTGATTAAAAGCAAGCATACATTTTTTTCTTAGTTGTGCCTTATAGAATGACAGACAGACATGTGTATGGGCTACAACCTGAAATAATAATAAAAATATCACTGATTACATTAAAGCTGATCAGAGTATTTTTAGCTTTAACTAAAAACTCTTTCTAAAAACAATTTCAACAACGGGTACTTCATTGCTTGAAATGATTTTCCCATGAACATCATGCTGTAAGCTTGGATCAGATCCTCCAGACAGGCGTTTCCAGTTCTCTTACAGTAAGCAGCATGTTGTATACTCTGGCACGGTCCCATGTTTACTTCTTTGTATATTCGCCTTTTCCTGACCAGTTGTTGTCATGATGTCACATCCGTGGCTGGAATTTTCAGAAGTAATACTGACACCACGATGATGACGTGAGTTCCTCTAGAACCGCTTGGTTCGATGTAATTCCGTGTAGGTTACTTAAACCAGTTATAGGAATAACCTCCCGTAGGCTGTGCACACATGTGGGCTGAATCGCAATCCTTTAACCACTTTACGTATCTGTGGTTCTTTTAATTGTGAAACGTTGTGTTTTTTAATATGACTAGTGTGACGAAAGATGCTTTCAGAAATGGTCGTGTTTATTATACATCCTTTTCCTTTTGGAGGGGTGTCTTGCACAGATTTTTCCTAGCGCCTGGTCATGTAAAGAATCATATTTATAACTGTAGTGTGTTTATAACAAATGATGAATGCTGTATCATATTTTCGGGAAAGACAGGCCTGATTTTGTTCTGTTCCAGTATGCATTCGTTTCAACTTTGAACAATTTGTGCCCCCTAGCCATGTCTGAATGAAATCCTTAGTCATGAACATTACAACACACACTCACTCGAATACAACTCCTGCTTATGGAGTAGTGATTCGTTTTTCAGTAAAATGTTCACGCGAGTAAGAAAAGGGAATAAAAAAATGAGTAGTCTAATGAAAAACTACTCGTCATTGAACACTACATATAATTTCAAGAGAATATATGTAATGAAAGATCATCTTAAGCGGTCCTTTTACAGATTGTTACAGTTCGACCTATAGAATCTGTCATCAGCTGTTTTGAAGCAGGCAGGTAAGATGACCAATGACACTTTGGCCTTCTGTGGTTGTTGCTACCAAACATATGTCGACAGATGTTCGTCTGTTTCTTGCCTTTATCTGTCACCCATGTTCTATTCTACAGACGGTAGCTATGGACTCTCAGGTCAACATGTGCAAGCAACGGGTGTCATCTTAGCGTCACTCAGCCAAATATAGGTGCGCGAGGTCATGTGGCGACAGTTTTACTGTACTGTGCATTTCACAATAAAAAAATTTTTGAGCAATACCTCCCGAAAAAATAAAAGGCAATTTGTTTCCAAGAAAGGTTGTGGAAGAAAATGCTCATGACATCCGTACTGCACACGACACCAACACCATTTCTTCATTCTTCTTCTAGTTTGGTTTGGTCATCTTCTTGCAAAGCTGCTTCATCTTCCATCTGATGTTGGATAAGTGGAAAATTTAATTGGCCGAGTATGAGCTTTTTTTTTTTTTTTTAATAGTAACATCATAATAACATGGCGAACATCCACAAAAGAACCGAGAATGAAAGAGAAAGGGCTGTCTTTATTACAGTGGTTTATAGTGGACATTATATCATCCATCATTGGGTGATACTGTAAACTGACGAAAAAACCGAATGTTAATCTCCGCCTGTCAGTTGTTTATGATTGACAATCTGTAGACAATCAACCAGCAGTTGTTAATTATCTCTCATTGTCTCCAGCTTGTTCGAACGTCAGTCATTAATATCTCTATCGTCAGTCTTCCTCCTTTTGGCTGAATCACGGCCGTTTATTATTGTTTGCCAAGTGTGTCGCTCAAGGATCGTTGCCTCCTTTGCATTTGTGTTGCATTTGTGTTGCCAATATAGTAGTGAGAATTATTCTTTCTTCTTTGTTGGCGGAAACATACCTACAAACATTCGACAGGGAGTGGCCAAGGTCTGTTATTTTTGTCGCAAGTAAAATAGAGCCTTTACTTAGCTAGATATTTTGCTTGGCTAAGTTGGGTTGGTGTGCTGTATGCTAGGTTCTGGAGCTGGCTTACTAGTGGCTCATACGCAGATATCAACCAAAATGCCCCTTACACATTATGCCGGGCATTTCCTATAGGATGTGGCAATCACTATTGAACATCAAAATGGCATCTTAATTTTGAAATCTTAAAAAACTTGACTAGTTTACAGTACTCTGCTTAGCTATCAGGTAACAGCTAGCATCTTACAGCTTACATATACAGTACATGGTTTCGCATGATTTAGAATTCTGATCTCGCAAATGCTGATATCCTCATGTGTTTTGACTCACATCATTTGTGAACTGTTATCATGCGGTTTCCTTGGAAGCATTTAATAGCTGATTGGTCAAAGATGCTCATCTGTCTCCACTGTCTCAGATGCTGTTGACTAAGCATTTGACATCTGTGAGGAAACTGGGCTTGATTGTGTTGCCATTGAATTGTTTAAAGTTTTGACATACTGCTCTTTGGTCTTTACAAGTTCTGGAGTTTTTAGTCAGCTTACAGTCATCGGGAGTTACTTTAACTTTGTAATGATGATACAAATATGCCGATCAGCCATGACATCAACACTACCACCAGGCAAATTTAAGAACGTTGATCACCAACTATATACCAATAAACTGGTGACAGGATCATGGGCACCACAACGCTCACTCATGCCTACGGGAATCAAAGGCCACCACGTCCAGTCCAATCCCGCTGAAAAAGGTCAATGCTGGACATGATAGAAAGGCACCAGAATAAGCAGATCCCAATCTGATCAAGCACCAGTGGGAGGCACCAGACAAATAGGTCCAAACCTATGGAGCCCTATGACACAACGCATAGCACTCAAATGATCCGGAACGCCAGACCCCACAGCACACCCCTAGAGGTCCTGCGGAGCCACGCCTTAATGGGTCAGGTAGCACCAAGAGAACCCAAAACTTGGTTGGTTTTAATGTCAGGGCTGATTGGTTTAAATGTAGTGAAGTTGCTTACTTTATTGATGTATTATTTTTATAATATGCTCATGTGAATTAGTCCGTTCAGTATATGTTAATATAGTGGTAACAACTCCTGCTTTCGGGACACCGCCCCAGCACACACCCCCACATCTTTTTTGCATCCATTTCTCACAGTTGCATCCATCATTCCCATACAAACTCCCAGCTTGCCTACAGTTCAGCAGGGGATTTTTTTTTGCTTTAGGAGTCTCCCTTAAAATGTGAAAAACACAGCCAAATAAAATACACACTGAGTTCACGACTTGGTTATAACATCATGCTTACAAAGTCACACATAAATATCTCTCGCACACAATATAGACAAGTGAGCATGTTTGGATATTCACCCTAAGCTTCTGTTTAATCTGATGCATTGTGCTTCATAAGTGATGTATGATGGGTCGTAACAGGAGCTGCAGAGCAGCTGGGAGATGGGTTTGTACAACGAGAACAGAATAACATTACAAATTAAACAAAGGGAGAGACTAAAACTTTCCTGTGTCTGACATTGTCTGTGGTTTTGTCTTCTGAGAAAGAAATCCACATCGAAAAAACAACACACAGAGATTTCTGTCATCGCCTTGTCCAGTCTGCTCCACCATTTCATACTGTGTGTGATTTTAAGGGCTTTCCGCAGGGGAAACACATACAGGGGCGTCAGCGCTTCAGAACTATTTTAATGTCAGTGGATTGGACATCTGTGATCTCAGAAAGAGTGTGGGATAAAAGAGAGAGAGAGATGAGGTAGAATGACACAGTGACAGATTACCTCACCTCTATGACTAACGTCAGTCACCTCTTGGACATCTGTTACTCTACATGTGGTCGAACCTAAAACACCCCGTACATGAGAAAATGTGGCTCCGCCCATCGGCAGGATGCCACTCCTGCTCAGCACTTCTTTGTGTCTCCATACCTCCTTTCATTTTCTATTCCTGTCATTTGCAGACGCTGTGGTCAGAGGGAGGGAAAGGTGAAACAGTGATACAAACGTCTAAGTCTTGGGAAAATACCAGCTCCCACCTTCATCACGGTTTGTTCTGTCTGATCCCTGATTTCCTTCACCAAGTCTAAAAATGGAATTCCAAAATGGAATTTGTGACAAATTTGTCTTGCTTTATTACTGTAAAGAATAAAACACAATCAAGCATGTGATTATAGGAAGTGATTCAGTGATGATGTGAAGTTGACTGTTTTCCCATAACAGCACACCCTGAAGGTTTTTTTAAATACCTTTTTATACACTGAAATTTTTTTTCATTTTTTTTGTTTATTTGTGTTTTATTCATGTATTATTTATTTGGAGTTGCAATTATTGCTGTGGAACATCCACCAAGCAAGTTACTACCTGTTGTCTTTTAAATATTTTTGAAAGGAGTCACCCATGGCTTGCAGCTATAAATTAAACACATTACAGAAACAGTGCATTACAGAAACCCTCACCACACCGACAACAATACTTTATACTTTGTACTATACAAGACGCAGTGAAACAGCTGTTCCTATAGAAACAATTATATATTAGAACAAGCGCGATAACTGAAACCTTACAGCCTGAACTACTTAAGGTTGTTGTTGTTGTTGTTGTTGTTTAAAAAAATAACCGATGATGAATTCCTACCAATCACGGCATTGGTGAAAGCACTGTGATGTCCTTCCAGCTCCTTCTGGGGCACCCCAACCACTCATAGGCCATGCGGAGACATATAATCACTTCCCCACATGTCCTGAGTTGGCCCGGGATCTTCCTCCCAGCTGGCCGTTGCCGGTACTTCTCACAGAAGGACACATCACTATCAGGTGTCCAAACCACCTCATCTGGCTCTTCTAACACAATCTCAATGAGTAACCTTGAGGGATGTACACTAATTGGTAAATCAAGAGCTTTTCTACCACTAATGTTCCACTAAGAGTCAGTACAATGACCACTGCAGAAGCTGCACCAACCTACAGTCCATCCCTTTACTCATGAGCAAGATACTTCAATTTCTCCAACTGGGATATGTTCACCTCCTTTACACAACGGGAGCATGCCATCCTTTTCTAGAGAACCATGGTCTCTGATTTAGAGTATTTAGAGGTAGCTTCAGGGGATTTAGGGGTAGCTCAGTGGTTAAAGTGTTAGACTATGGAATCAGAAGGTCATAGGTTAAAAACCCAGCACCATCAAGCTACCACTGCAAGGTCTTAAACCTTAACTGCTCAGATGGATAATGAGATAAATTTAAATCGCTCTGGATGAGGGTGTCTGCCAAATGCAATTTAAATGTAATGTAAATCTGCAAACCATTCAGGGGAAGGCCCTCCTGCGATGGTTCCATCTGCAAAAAAAAAAGCAGGGATGTGTCCATCCAACCTTCATCCTGAACTCCATTAGTTTAGCTACACCTTGAAATCCTGTCCATGAAAACCACAAACAGGAGAGGAGACAAGGTGCTGCCAGGGCAAAGTCCAGTGCCCACAATGAACAGGCTTGAATTAACATTGAGGATGTCATCTAATTAAATCCAATTTGTGCAAGTTCTTTATTGCCACAATATACAATATAGGTATTGCCACATGCCCCGTACACTCCTGACCTCATTTCCACTGGGCCATTAAAGGAGTTCCTGGGATGCCAGCGTTTCAGACGTGTAGCAAGCAGTCTGATCATTGCTGTGGTGTGCTGAGAAGACTTTCTACCTGGATGATATCCAAGCAATAATGGAATACGTTAGTGTAGGAGAAGATTATATACAGAAACACAGGGAGTTCTCATAACTGCGTTCCGTTATTCTGTGCAATCAAAAGTCCTTGTTTGACTTGAACACTCCTCATAAAAAAAGTAATTACTGGTGAGTTGCTGTTGCAGAAAAAATTGCAACTTCAGGATGGAAACACTAAGTCTGCACCCCATGGATGGATACAGTACAGTATGTGTGCCATAGTGTTTATTTACTCTGTAATAAACAAATTCTGAATAAATAGCATCCAAACCCAATATTGTACCTAATGTTTTTTACACTACATAATTATTGTAAAACAGTTGTAAAGATACTGTCTGATTCATAAATTCGACATTCTCTCCGAACTTCCTCTATCTACATGAAAAACTTCCTCTATCTCTATTTCAAAACCTCTTCAATATAGTTCCTTTTTTTTTAGGCTGAATTCATTTTCCATAGAGAACGGCTTTATGTAACAGCCATGTGTCGGCACAGTGACGCACATCTCAGATCTTATAGTCGTTTTCTCCCTCATTCTCCTGTTCCCTTGGGTCCAAACCTGACTTGTCACTCTCATGTTTCTGGAGGAAAAAAGCCCATCGCTCACACTCCTCTGACAGTTCAAAGCCCCGCATTGATTTTGATCAATCCCGTGCTTCATGAGCTCTGACGCAAACGTCAAAACAGTAAACCCTCTGCTGCATGGTAGCATTAGTCATACCTGTCGACTTCGATTGGCATGTTGCTTAAACTTTCACAGGGTTCCAAGTTGTCTTTGAAACTTGTGTATTTATTAAGCATATATTTGCCAGTCTGACTGCAGTTTTGTCTGACTCGATGGTTCAATACCACCTGTATTATCCTGTGCAAACAACAACAGATTGTTGTGTGTTCAATTTGTCCCTGCAGTCTAACCTTTTTTAACTACAGTACTCTATTACATTCACTAAATTATCATACCTTGGTAGAATAGATTACAAATCTGGATGATGTCTCCTCTTGACATTAGTCAGTGTTAGTCATCTGTTGGGTCATGGAAGTGGGTGAAAAATGCTTTTCTTTTTGTGTAGTCTTCAGCCTTTAAACAGCTGTCCAACAGCATGATAGCCTTTGCCATTGAGGGTTGGTATCTGTCGTGCTGGGAGAGGTGCAGGATGGGTGGAGGAACTGGTCATGACTAAATAAGAGGAAATTTAAAAAACAAATTCTATGAGAAAAAAAAAAGTTAAACATGCTATATAAATTACTAAAGATACTGGTGTAGCTCAGTGGTTAAGACATTGGCGTACTAATCAAAACTCAGCACCACCAAGCTGCCACTTGAGCAAGGATTTTAACCCTTAACCATATCTGCTCAGGTATATCTATTGAAATGAAAGAAAGATTTTGTCTGTACATTGATCAGAACTCGTTCTTTCAATGATAAACCAATTTGCTTTTCACATGTCTGTCTGTATGTAAGATTTTGTCACAGCATCAGACAAAACTGGCTGAACAGAATTGAATTAAACTTTAATTTAATCTAAATTAAATTAAAATGGTGAGTAGAGATACTTTATTCTAGTTACAAAGAAAAATGCAAGTCACTTTAAAAATGGCCTCCTATTAAATGCCATGAATGGAAATGGAAAATTCAGGTGCCATCATTTGGGGTACAAAACATATAGATCAGTGCTATCAGGAGCCCAGGTGGAACAGTGGTAAAGTGCTCACCCTATCATCCAGATTTTATGAGTTAGAACCCCAGGTGATGCTGTAGCCTCCCGGTAGCGAGAGCTGATTGGCCGAGCTCTGTCAGCGGTGCGTCAGCTCACAGTTCAAAAAGATGCGGTTATTGGTTTCATGTGACTCAAAGGAAGCACATGCATCCCTTGTTTCTGGTTGTAGCCTTGATGTGGGCGTGTGTATGGGAATTAGTTATGACTAAATTGGAGAGAGAATCAGGTAAAATCCTGTATAAAAAATATAGATATACAGTGGAACTTCGGATTGCGAGTACCTCGGTTTACGAGTGTTCCGCAAGACAAGCACAGATTTGATTTGGTTTACAAGTGTTTTGGAATACGAGCCTGTTTCCCGAATGAATTATGCTCGTAATCCAAGGTTCCATTGTAGATATCTACAGATATGTAAATACAGATAGCTATCTGAGAGAGGTCTTTAAAATCAGACATTTCTTATGATACTTCTTTTTATTGTGTAAAGCTGCTTTGCAACATTGTCAATTGTTAAAAGCTCTATATAAATAAAATTGACTTGACTTGACTTGACTACTTCCAGGTAGGCAAATTGTACCTCTAAAAAACAAAAATGCATTAGTCAACTGGAGTAACAGACAGATGCTTGTGGTGCAGTTTGGACTATGCACAGATGGACTTGACTTCCATAACAGTATTGCATTTTTCTTAATTTTTTAGACAATTAATTCACAGGATATTAATGATTCAATGGCAGAAGTAGTGGTCTGTTTTCATGCCACCTAGCACATTGAGCAACGAAGATATAGCCGTCGTTTCTGTAGCGATTTTTTACCGTTTTGGGTTTCCAGCTCGACTACCAATTGTTACTGAGCATTTGGTGTCGAAGGGTCTTGCAAAACGCTCCAACAGCGGCAACCCAGTGATATCAGGGCTCAAACTGAGGAACACAGTCCAACACCTTAACTAGAGGTCCAGTAGAAAAGGGTATTGTTCAGCAGAGAACGAACCAGAGACAACATTGGTGCTCTTTTACTGTGGGGCAGGAGTAGCTGGTGGTTGAGGTGTTGGTCCCTGGTTTGAGCCCTAACGCCGCCAAGCTGCCACTGTTGGACCCCTTAAGCATGGTCCTTTACCCCAAGTGATCCAACACAATCGGCTGTCCAGCTGGCAGCCTGTCCCAGTAAGTAACAATGGATACATCTCCAAGGTGGCGAGTTTCTTTTGCCGAATGTGCCGGATGGAATGTGGAAGGATGCTATACCCATCTCTATGTTGCTATACATGAGATATCAGAAAAAGTAGCTTTTCTGCTTTTTACAATTTTGCTTAGAATTGAAAAAGGAAATTCACAGAATGGGAAAGGACACAGGATGTGCCAGACATTTGTATTGAGTATCCCTTGCTTTTGCTTCACAAGGACTTTATCTAGTTTAATGTTTGAGCTGTGAATTCATGAATCTCAGTCTTGTGCGTCAATAAACAAGATAAACTTATGTAATAAATAAATAAATCAAACTGGAACTTTTTTTCTTCAGACTTCCGATCCCTCACATCTTTTCTCAGTTTATGAGCTCATTAGCAGTTTTATATGTACTTTATAGTCCGTATTAATTCTTCTGTGAATTCGTGAGACATGGCTGGATTGCTCTGTGCTCTACTTTCTTGAATTTATCTCCATGTAACATGATAATACCTTGAGGTTAGGTCTAATAAAAGCCTCCACAAGCATCCATCCAGCTAACTCAGGCCCACTTGCTTCAACAAGTACATTTTAACTTTATTATCATTATTTTTATTTAGGAGAGTAAGAAATCATTTTTACAACTGGTGCACTTTCCCTTCTCATCACACCAAATATGACTCAACAAATGTTATATCTAGACAGGCTTTTAAACTTCAGCACATGATATTTTCTTTCATGAGCTCTAAGTACTTTCCATTTTCTTCTTTTAGTTTTTTGTTTTACGGCGATTGGCATCCAGTATGTTGCACTACTGCCACCTATGGGTCACACGCTCCCTCATCTTCCTGCCCTCTTCAATTTTCTTCTCCTTAAATATTTAATTATCTTTTACTTTTAGACATAATGTACATGAATGTTAATATTTAGCGGTAATTGGCCCCAAATGATTATGCCAGTCTCTACCCCAATAACCTCAGCACCTCTCATGTGCACCTGGGGTTAGATCTGCACCGTGTGAGTCAGTTTATCTGCCCACAAAAAAGGGGTGATGATGTTCAGTCATCTTTTCTTGACTTTCTCATTTGGTATTTTATGAGGTCACCCTTCTGACTTGTGACAATGTCATAGGCCTATGTGTGCATCAGTGCTGAAAGGCTTTGTCTAAGGTGTAGTTTGTCCTATGGAATACAGCAGCAGAGAAAGTTGCATTTCTGTGACCTATACAATGAAGTATACTGTGCTAATTATCTCCCAGGGCGTTTTAAGGTCACAAATATTGCTAATTACAAAAACTGCTAAACACATTCTGGGCAATCTATGTAACCGAAAAAACAGACATTTTGCATTAAGATTCTTTATCTTTAGCTTTTGTTTACTAAGAGTACAGTTTCTCTAAGTAAAATATTACTCATGTAAAAGAAGAAGTCCTCCATTTATAACTCAACTTGAGTAAAAGTACAAAAATACTTACCTTTAAATTTACCTTATAACCTTGCATAACCTTAGCAGATGTGTTATCATGCTTAAAGTGCATCCATGAATGGTTTTAAATGTGGGTTTTGGCAGGCACTGTCACTGAATATTTTAATACTATGCAGTGTTGAACCATACCAGCCTAATTCGACCCATGGGTGGTTAGCAATTAAATCGCCTTTGCCACCTGCCATGATGAAGATGGATGATCGTTTCCTTTCACTCCACTACCCAAAGAGAAGGTGGAGTCAACTCTTTTTACTGCATGCTACATATGACTCTACCATCATGTCTAAAATGATTTTCAGCATTTTCCTCACTATTTGATAACCTGCCAATTTCCACCTACCACCCATACAGAAAGGGTTGATATTTATATTTATGTAGCTGATATTCAACATATGTACAAACATATTCAACATATGTACAACAGATGTAGCATAATGCATTGAGATGAAAGCATTATCTGTTTTTTCCAGGTCATGGAACAGTCTCCCCACAATAGAATGAATGCTTTTCTGTTGTGCCACTTGTGCCAGATGCCTAATACTAAATTCTTAAAACTGATCACTTTTTCCTATAATGAAACATTTCCATCCCAATGTGTGTGGCATTGGGTACCATGGCTATATCCTTTACCTCAATTGCTCTCAACCCAATGGGAGATTTCACCATATCATCAATTATCCATCCATCATCTAGGAACCTCCAACTAGGGGCTGTGAAGGCCACTAGTGACCATTGTATGTATTCCCATCTTTTACAACGATGGTAGGACCTCCAGTCGATATTCATACACTTATTTACACACTACAAACTAAGAAACCAGAGTACCTGGAGGAAACCCACCAAGCAAGAGGAGAAAATGCAAACTCCATACACACAGACCCCTAGGAGGGAAACGGACCAGACCCTGGAGGTGTAAGGCAACAGTGCTAACAACTAAGCCACTGTCCAGCTTAACATCACTGAAGGTCACTGTGGCCAGGCAAACTGAAACTGTTTTAGTGGCTTATAATTGCCAAACACCTTAGACATTTTAAGTTTTTATTGCCCTCAAATTTTACATCTGTTTTTAGTCCTCACAACTGAGTTTCTGCACCTTCTCATGTTCTCCATGCCGTTCAACAACTTTTACACAAAGCATGAGGTGTCCAGGTCTCCAACCCAAGATCCCCGAGCTCAATCAGTTCAGACTGTGGGTTACTGATCGGAACGTTCAGCTCTGTCAGGTTGTCACTGTTAAATCCAGTGTTGCTGTATCTTGGCTGACATTGCCATCTTGGCCCCAGGTTCCAAACTGGGATATGCAAAAAAACAGTTTCACTGTGCTATACGGTACATGTTACAAGGTACATGTAATTAATCCCAATAAACCACCATAATAAAATGGAAATGTTCTGGTTAAACAAAAACTGACCATAGTTATGATGAAGTATGACAGTAAAACCATGGTAGTATCAGGGTTCAGAGTCGAATGCCCACAATTACCCCATTACGGGAAAGTAACTGGGTAATTTATCAGGGGTATGATGGGACGGCCTGGTAATCCATAGTTTCCTTCTGCACATGTCCATGGCAGCTTATCAAGACAAGAATGTCAGTGTTGACTTAGGAAAGCAGCCACACTTTCTATCCATCTCTGTGGAGAAGACACTTACTGGACTAGTCTCAGATGATCCTAGCAGGCTGACTGTAGGATCACTTGCCATAAACAGATCAAGTATTATCTAGCACATCGTCACTGAGGAATCTTGTATTCGAAATCCATTTCTCTTTAGACTTAATCTGTGTCTGCAGACCATTTACAGACTACGTACATGTCTGCGCTTGTCTGCGCGCGTGACTTGTAAAACATCTGCAGATCGGAGATTGACCACAGTGGCTTTGATAACTAAACGTAATGAAACAGATAGATAAATCTAAAATGCTGCTCTAAAATCTTTTTTTATGTACGACTCCTAAGCATCATTTATGAGTGCCTATGCTCAGTCTAATGCCTTAGCAAGCCTACGACATACACACTCACATGGACTTCACTTCCCCGATGGGCAATTAAGTTGAAATCACACATGAGATTGTTATTTCGAAGTCTCAAAGCATAAAGTAACGGAAGATGCTAAGTCCTGACAAATGCCTGTTGCTATTTACTGCTTTGGCTGCGTGCTGTGGAGGACATGCAGCCAACGTGCTTTAACCTCTTTTTCTCCAAATCTACACTGTTATCAGGGAGTTAGCCTTGGAGTTGGAGAACACTTAGGACATATTTACATATTTACGCTGCTACAGTACAGTGCAACTTAGCACACGTAATTCTTTGAACATCCATTTGTGCTCTTTTGAGGTATATGTGAAAAACCTCAAATATTGATAAGGAAAATTATACGAAGTTATGCAATTCTGTGTTGTACAGTTTTGTAGCTTTTCCTTCTTTAGTCTATTGAGGATGGACACACACCTGTATATCCATGGGGTGTAGGGTTAAGGAACAAAATAAACCAATGTGTGGCTTCTCTTCCTCTTGTGTACACAGGCTAACCTGAATCCTCAGTTCTCCACATAAAAAGGCTTTTGGTGTGGTTTACACTTGCCGATACATGAAATGAAAAATTTCAAGGCCTTTGTGCTTCTAATCAAAGCATCACATTCATCTTTACTCTGTAGAATTCTGCCCCAAAAACACACAACATAATGTCCTTTTGTATCCTTTTAGAGGAAATGCATGGTTAACAGTTGATAAAATGCTTCCTAAATGCATTCAGCATTTTCTAAAAGGGAAATCCTCTGTTGTAGAGTCTTAGTTAGAAACTTTAAAGGGGTGGAACCTTTTCATGTGTATACAGTAGTTATCTTTGGGTGGCACAGCATGTTTTAGGGAAATGGGAGGAAACCAGAGAATACAGAGTAAACGCAATGGACACACCATTCAGACAGTAATCCAAGCTCTTCATTACCTGCTGCTCAACTGCCATGCCTCCCTCAATTAATTTTTATCTCTGTGTATTCGCCAGGACTTAATGGCACGGCAATCTGATCTGATATGATTTGATTTGATTTGGTTTGATTTATGAACTGGATTGGACAACAGTCACAAACGTGCTTTCCGAAAGGTCATAGTTGGCTGCATTTTCTGACAACATTAAGGTCTTTCAATGTCTTACATACCATGGTGTGGGTGGATGTTCTATGAGTCTGTGGTGGCTAGTGTAATCTTTTATGCAGTGGTCTGTTGGAGCTGTAGTATAAAGGTGGCAGACAAAAAAAATAGACTGGACAATTTAATCAGGAATGCCAGCTCAGTCCTAGACATTGAGCTGGACCCTGTTCATGATGTGGCTCCCCTCAGTCATTTCTACACTTCCCTTAATCCCAGACAATCTATCTCACCCATTACACAGTGTGCTGGCCAATCGGAGTAGCACATTCAGCCAAAGACTGATCACTGCCAAGTGTACTAATGAGTGCCACAGCCGATCCTTTCTTCCAGTGGTCATTAAACTGTACAAGCCTCCTCTGTAAAACCTGAAATTGTAACTGAAAGTGCTCAGAATTATGACTTTTCCCCATATTTGACTACTAGTAAAATACACTTCCCGGCCAAAAAACACCTGCCATGCCAAAAGGGTCAAATTATTGGCCTGCTTCAAACAACTAAGGAGATTTGAAATTACTGGAGCTAGATTAAAAACCCTTTAACCCATAATCAAAACCTGAAAGGATAGTGCTGACCCTTCAAATTTGTGGAAGAATGGAGCATAAAGGTTACTTAAACACTAAAACTGTGTTTAATAGTTCAAAGCCTTTCTATATGCACCCAATGAGATGTGAACTCACAGGATTGGGACTAACCAACTGTGTGGCCATAAGAATACCCCTTGTTAGTGAGACTCATCAAAAAGAAGGCTTCAGTTTGCTAGGGAGCATAAAGATTGGACATGAAGTCCAGATTGATCCAATTCCAGACCAATGGGTGTATCACGGTAAGAAGGGAAGCACATGACGCGATGCACCCATCATGCATAGTGTCCACTGTACAAGCCTCTGAAAGCAATGTTATGACCTGGAGTTGCTTCAGTTGGTCAGGTCTAAGGCTCAGTAACGTTATGTGGCAATAAACTAAAGTCAGCTGACAACCTGAATGCACTGAATGACCAGGTAAATCATATTAATGGACTGCTTCTTCCCTGATGGCACAGGCATATTTAAGGACTCAAATTGTGAAAGAGTGGTTCAGAGAGCATGAGATATCATTTTCACACATAAACACAGTGTGTGCTGTAATTAAAGCTAATGGGCTTTGAATGAAATCTTAGTGTGTGATGTTTTTTGACCAAGCAGTGTACTTTAATTTATTTTTATCTATTTATTGCCTGTATTCACAGTCAATATTCTCTTTACAATTACCACACTTTATCACTGTTATTACACTGTGAACTTACTTTGTCGTATTTCTGAACCCTTAGCAATCACCATTCTGTATGCAAAATTTGTCATTCCATTTCACTTCCCTTTCATTCCTCTGTATAACACAGCTGTAAACTGTGATCCTCACTTTCATAGTTTTTTTTTTTTCCTTGTTTTTTCCTGTAATTGTAATTGTATTGATGTGGTTGCTTTTTTCCTTTCTATTTCAAACAGTGAGTAATCGTAACAAGGCAAGTCATTTCCCTCTGGGATTAATAAAAGTTCTTTGAAACTGAATTGAATAGATTTTGAGATTTGATGAGATAGGTCTTTAAACATGTGGCAGGCTAAAGTGCAATGGGAAGCTCTTTCCTCTTGTGTTATGAGCATGGCTAGATTTAAAGCAAGTAGAACTTGAACCCAGCAGTGTCAACAGGGATGCCTCTGAAACCAACAGGTGTACACCTTCTTGATGCTCAGTTGTAAA
>QMIH01000155.1:348724-368379 GCA_003987875.1 Clarias batrachus | reverse complement strand
ACACACACACACACACACACACACAGTCACTGTTTCTCATCACAAATCTTTTTAATATACCGTGCACTGTCTGTTTTGTGAGCTCAAGACTCTGAACTCATAAAAATGAAAAAGGGAAGAAGAAAAAAAAATCATGTGAGTTCTGAGGTTTTGGATTTACGAAAGCTCTCCCTTCAGCCCTGAGAGCGCAGGTGTCTGGCTCTTAACATACGCAGGTCTAAAATATGGAAAGGACATTTAGATTGATATATTAATAGTTACCAGACTCCAAACCACCTGCTTAATGTGCCAAGCCAAAGCTATACTTTATATAATGCATTAAAAATGACTAAAAATGCTTTGATATCACTATCAGGAACCATAATAACACCTCAGTTATTATATGGCCATGTGAGAGCAGGAGTTTTAATTTTGCAGGAGAAAAAAAGGTTTCAGTGATTTATAGCATCGAAGATATCCAAAGTCTGTCTGAAATGTTCCTCAGTTTTAGACAGTGGCAGCTCGTGACTTAGCTTTAAAGCATGTCAGGGATGTGCTCGATATTGCTTGCTTGATTGATTGTTTTTTTAATTTTATTTTTTTAATCAAGAAAATACAAGATAATGACTTTGCCACATGCTGAATGGTATTTTCACGCCGGTTCAGTCAGACCAACTTGCTCAGATATTTTTTATTTCTTCCAAAGTTTTCCTGGACTCAAAACTCCCTCTTAAAGAGTTTAACTTATTTTTGGATGAATGCTTCTATTTATACTAGTATATTGGTCGCTATTTGTTAACACAAATAGCCCATAACCCATTTGACATTTTTCTTCTTTCTTTTTTTTTCCTGCAGCAAGTCAAAAAGATTCATTTGGGATGGCAAAGAGTTTCGGACCTGTTATTTCTGAGATCATGCCACGTTCATGTCACATGGGGGAATTCTGTAGAGCAGGAGGAAAAGTTACAATATTCCATTACATCCTTAACTATCTCAACTGAAATGTTTTTATCAACTGGTTTAAAGATAAAATACTATCATTTATACTATATATACCACTTGATTTTCCATGAAATATGACATTTTCTTGCTGCTTGGTGCCTCATTTGTAGATTTGTTTGGAGTAACCAGTTTCCATCAGAAACATGAACAAAGTTTCCTCCATTTGG
Organism: Clarias batrachus; assembly: GCA_003987875.1. Taxonomy (NCBI): domain Eukaryota; kingdom Metazoa; phylum Chordata; class Actinopteri; order Siluriformes; family Clariidae; genus Clarias; species Clarias batrachus. The sequence goes on along the minus strand of QMIH01000155.1, from coordinate 367,231 downwards.
AAGTTGGTAATACAGTTATTCTCATGTAATGTATGAGATTTAAGTAGTTTGATATAGAACATGTGAACTAACAAAATCATGATTTAATCTTAAAAAAAGTTTTTGAAATAATTTATAATAATAGTCTGACTAAAATTTTTTTTTAAAAAACGCAGTTGAAGAATTTGACCAGACGATCCTCAGATTCAACCTGACATCTAATTTACTCGCAACTAACTATTCATGCTAATGTTTTCATTAAAGTCAGCCAGACATTCACACTTCACCAGGATGTCAGGATGCCTCAGCTAATATTATAATTTTACCATGATTTGCGGCAGACATAATAGTTAAAAAGCATACATTTTTATTGGTTTAAAATGACACATTCAGGGACATTTCACCTTCATGTGTTAGAACCCAGACTCGGAGAACGCAAGTGCAGTTGGAGTATTTATTAATATGCTGTTTAATAAACATGACGATCAAAACCAGCAAGGATAATCCAAATCGAAAGTCCGATAAACAGGCAAGAGTCGGGCGATGTATAACGTGCTTAACCTGGAACAAGCTAATCTCGGAAATTTGTCTTCACAAATGTTAAAGCTAATAACCTTTTTTATTTTTTTTTTAACCTTTTTCTGACCATAAGTGACAGAATATTGAGGATTGTCATTTGATTGGTTTGATGCGCATTCAGTTCATCTACACAAATGTCTGTGCAAAAGTTCCTAGCAGCAGAACAAATGCTTGGTCAATGACACGGAAAGCATTTTGGAACAGGATGTAGCCAGTGGACTTGGAAAAAAGTTCAGAGAACCCTGTCTAAAGTGTTAAAAAAAAATTTGCTTGCAGCAGTTAGTATAATGCAAATGCAAATGGGAAAATGCTCTATGATTGGTTATCTACCTTGTCAGTCAAACAGCTTGTTTCAGGGGAAGTACGTGAATCTTGGCTGCATTCAGTAATGAAGCTGGAGGTCTGGCTTTTAACACTAATAAGATGCTAAACCTTTCGTCCTGAACTCAAGCTCTAATGGGTGTTTAGTGTAAGCGGGGACTCAGCAGCAGGAGCTCCTCTCTGCCTTGTTTATTATCTTTGATTGCACTCTCCTCTTCCCCACATTTCCCTCGGCCCTCATCACTGCCTCTGGAGCTCCATCACATCTCCGTCCAGCATTAACTCAAGAGTCCCAGCCCAGGCAGACGGCCTTGGGGTCAGACAGAGCATCTCCAGGGACACATCATTCTTTCGTGGACAGCTACAGCCTGAGAGACTTTCTGCTCTGACTCATTCCATCACACTCTCTGGTCCTCGACATGTAAACAGTCTTTTCTAAAAACACATTGTTAGTTGTTTTAGCCACATAATTGGATTTTTTTTTTTTTTTTTTTTGCTTTAAATCCTGACGTGACGCCAATTGGCAATTTAATCCAGTCCAGATGACTGTAGCTGCAGGTCGCTGCTCAGATTCCTCTGCTTATAGAATACATAACTCAATTTTGTCCCTTGAAGTGAATGTGTTTATTTTAGCTCCTGATGTTAGCATTCAGTAACCCAAAGAAGCATGCAAGTCGGCGGGAGGAACTCTAAAGGACACAGGTCCAGGTGGAACTCGGCTTACATTTAGGAAAATGGGAAGTTCTCTAGGCGCTGTGAAATTCGGTTTACATGCTAACTTTAAGACGTGTGAAACCGTTTTGAGGCAACAGTTCGACTAAATTAAAGATATGGCCAGCAAATAAGCTGTTTATTGGAATATGGTTCAACTTTTCTTTTTTTTTTCCATAGAATTGTTGAATTGGTTTGCAAAGACAAACTATTTCTATTCCATCCAATCCAAATCCATTTTATCTGCATAGTATTTTTAACAATACACGATGTACATTTCAATACGTACAAGTCAGACAGAAGCAACAGTGACCAAAAAAAAAAAAAAAACTTCCTTAGATGACATAAGGAGAGAAATCCTAAGAGAAACCAGACTCAAAGGGGTCGACAAATCCTCTTCTGAGTGACACTTGATACTGGGACTATAAATCATTACTCTTCTGCAGCTGTATACAATAAAGGCAGGCAGTACTAAAGGATGTTCAGTATGAGAATATTATGAAGGAGCTCTTGAATGAAAATTAGCACAGTATTTATGATTGCAGCAGCAGATCTTATGTACAGGTTTATAGTATTCATGTCGCAATATATGGTCTTTTTGTTGTTTGTTGTTGCTTAAACAGACTCTTAAACTGTTTTAAAATTCTTTAAAGTCCAATCACATTATCATATCATCTGTTATTCTGTTACCATCATATAAATCTCTGTTCTCTTCTCGTTGTTGGTTTTCCTCTTCAATTTTCCTTGTGTAGTCTCATGTTTCTTGTTTTCTATTGTTTTGATTATATATACACTCGCATATTTCCTTTGCATGTACAGTATTTTGACAGACGGCCTTATGCAGAGTGACTTACACAAGTGCTTTGAAGTCTTTCTCAATAAATATATATTATAATCTAAATTATACTGGGTTCACTTGTCTGTCTAAACCACTTCATAGACCATGACGATTTGATTTCCCATAACTCTTTAAGTACACAGACATGATACAGGACATATGATTTAGACATACAAAAAAAGTCAGTAAGTGGAGTTACGCATATAAAGCCAAACACATTCTTTATACGTATATATGTCAAAACTACCAACACAGTGCTGTGTGTTTCTCAAATAAGGTTAGTCATAAGGTGTTGATTAATTTCCTACAAACCCAGTCCTGTTATGTTATTAACATTAGTTTTTTTTATGTAACGTATTACACAGGAACTTTGGATAGATGCTCCACCCAAATGCTGGTACACTTCCAAATACACCTTTGTGTCACCGGGCAGCTCTGGCCCCTCGGGCATTTTTCCACATTATCACTGTGGTGTATTCCTTTGGGTGCCTTATAGGTTTAAAGGCCTTCATGTTTCAGATTTGTTTGTTTGGAACATTCCAAGGGTGCTTAATCGGACTGAAATCTGGGCCAGAATCACCATCTCAGAATCACTCCTAGGAATCGTGCTAAAAGTGAATTTAGGACTAAAAAATACCCCTTTCTCAGAGTAGAACATAAAAGTTATTTATGAAGCTTCCTACTCTTACTTTCAGTGAGGAGTAGGACTGCTCCAAGGAAAGCACATGACGTCACTGTTTTTCGACGGTTTTTGTAGTCTTAAATTGTGGAAAATCATAATGGTGAAATCACCGCGAATTGCATAAATGCATTACACAAATAGACGACGTTTACAGATTCTTTATTCGTCGCTTAAAGATTGTCAGTGATTCAGCTGTACGGATATCTAGAGGAGGTTCATTCCACCACCTAGTAGCCTGGTGTGGAAGTAACAGGAAAACCTTCTAGGATGGAAAACACTCTAGATAAATGTGTTCCTCAATCCCTGGTGGAACCAGTCAAGCAGTGCTGTAGGATCAGGGGGAACATGCGGATTGTGATAAGAGCTTTAAGGTAAGTGGGTGCTGGGCCATTTTTAGCTTTGTAGGCAAGCATCAGTGTTTTGAATTTGATGCGGGCAGCTACAGGAAGCCAGTGGAGGGAGTGGAGAAGTGGGGTGGTGTGGGAGAGTTTAGGAAGGTTAAAAACAAGCCGTGCAGCTGCATTCTGGATCAGCTGCAGAGGATGGATGGTGCACAGAAGCAGGCCTGACAGAAGTGAGTTGCAGTAGTCCAGTCTTGAAATAACAAGGGACTGAACAAGCACCTGTAGCCTGTGTGGAGAGAAATGGACAAATTCTTCTGATGTTACAAGGAAGAACTCGACAAGAGCGTGTAAGGTTTGCATTATGAGGGGAAACTGTCCACAGCTACCCCATGCTAGACCGAATGATCTGCTGTCCAGAGAGAGCATAAGGTCCTGACAAGGGGATGAATCACCTGAATCACATGGGATAAACAGCAGTTTGGTTTCAGTTTATAACAGAATGTTAAAAATCTGTTAAATACCTTCATTTAACTTTCTAAAAATTAAAATATCCTTGATATTTTCCATTTACATGAACATCCTCGGGAGGATTATTGTAAAGTGTGTGCCATGGATGATGCCAACAACTCCAGGAAAACCAACAAAGGCCATGAATGGAGATGTTTTTGTTGATTTCACACTGCGGGATGAGGAAATGTATGAATCATCTCATGATCTATAGGGCTGTAACAGCACAGTTTGGCTGTGACAAAGTGACAAAGTCCTTACTGGCAAAGCTGCATCTTCACGGTTACAAAAAACCCAAAGTAGCAAGCTCCTTAGTTTCTGCGTTCGTTGTTTGCATACCTCACACAATGTGTCACAAAAGTATTCAAAAGAAGTTCATTTTTGTGGAAACGCATCTCTTACGAGCTTTGTGTCATTCCATGTTACGAAAACGCCTCTCCGCCACAAAGGTCTCTGTCTGAATGCAATTTCCTCTCAACTCCTAACCAGTTGGGACACCCCCGGAGCGCTCCTACATTTTGGTGGAAATAGGAGTGATTTCTTATTTCAAGAATGTTGATAAATTGCTCTTACTCGTACTCCTAAATGTATGACCAAAATTTCATCACTCTGGGAATTTTTTGGCCAGTTAAGAGCGATTTCCGACTCTAAACCGTTTAGTAAATACAAACCTTGGAAATTTGGAGGCCGAATTAACAACTTTGAACTATTCACCTGCTAACCTCATTGCACTGGGTGTTCTCATACCTTTCTATTGTGGCCAGCCTTGAGCTACGTGGCCTTTTCTGTTGGATGAGACCACACAGGCTAGGTTTTGGTGTCCATGATCCTGTAACCACGTTTCTGGTATATAATTGATATTTAATACTTGGGGGAGGAGTCTCCAGTATCAAGGTAAAGCTGTAACTTTTTCCAATGCAGCACTTTACACTAAAGTCTGTTTTGCCAAATTACCTTAAAAAGTGTCACCCATTAATACATTTTTATTTGTGGGATAAGAAAAATTAAATGTGTGACTGTGTTTATTTCTTATTTATTATAGTTTTATATTACTCCCTGCAACCTTTTAAAAATACACACCTATTATAACCATGGCAATATTCAAATGTTAGCCTTCTCAAAATCTCATAACCTTAGCAACAGCACTCTTTTTAACAGAACATAAATAGGACAGGCACAGTGGGGGAATAAAATATTTTTTTAAAAAAACACATGACCTGGTCTGGAAGTTTGCTGTTAGATTTTCACCGTGAAATAATCACTTAGTTTTGTTTCTAATTGATTTAACATAACGCTAGTGTAAGCAGGCCAGGGTCCTTAGGGAAGACTCATTAATCTCCGATGTGTCAGACATTTAACTGCCATGTGTCAAACACTCAGAGGAAGTGCAGGTGTGTGTTCTGCTCTCACACAGTGCTTGTAAAGAGGGCTGCATGTGCACTCAAGAGCAGAGGCCTGGGCGCCTGGTGCAGGGTCAGCTGGGAAAACAACACAGTCTCACTGAGGCTCAGCCTATTTTGGTTGTCTATTTAATGGTGTTAAAATCATTTGAGTTGAAGTGCTTTAAAACCTTGAGGATGCCTTGACAAATACATAGACAATGTTAATGTTAGAATAGCTTGGTTTTATTACACAGTCATCAACTCTGAACGTTCACGGTTTACCTTATCAAAAACTGAGGCTGCATCTGGGATAAATGGGATGAATCTCAGGTGAAGGGAGGGACAGGGCTTTCTTGCGTTCTGCTAAAATTGGGGAGCTCAAAACACCTATACAATGTCCCCTTAATTCTTAGGGGTCGCTGCATGTGCCTGAAGTCTCATTTAGCAAAGAGACATTACTAAGAGCCCATCCAAACAATAACCAGAGCTCAAGAGCTGACCCTGGAGGTGTGGGATGTGAGCATTACTATAGCACAATGATGCCATAATTTTGTTATATTTTTCAATATTTTCCAGTGTTTTAACGTGGGAAGTCTATTGTCGGAAGAACCTCAGGTTCCTACTTTCAAAATTGGAACCAATTGAAGTCACAAACTCTAATACAGGTAGTCCCAAACTTACAAACGAGTTCCATTCCAGGAGCATGTTCGTAAGACGGATTTGTTCTTAAGTCCGACAAAGTATGTTTTACGTGACACAATTTATGACACAAATATACAGTACAGACCAAAAGTTTGGACACACCTTCTCATTCAAAGAGTTTTCTTTATTGTGTTCTTTATTGTGTTCTTTAGCCCAAACGCGTCTCTTCTGCTTGTTGCCTGTCCTTAGCAGTGGTTTCCTAGCGGATCTTCTAGCATGAAGGCCTGATTCACAGTCTCCTCTTAACAGTTGTTCTAGAGATGTGTCTGCTGCTAGAACTCTGTGTGGCATTGACCTGCTCTCTGATCTGAGCTGCTGTTAACCTGCGATTTCTGAGGCTGGTGACTCAGATGAACTTATCCTCCGCAGCAGAGGTGACTCTTGGTCTTCCTTTCCTGGGCCGGTCCGCATGTCAGCCAGTTTCTTTGTAGCGCTTGATGGTTTTTGTGACTGCACTTGGAGACACTTTCAAAGTTTCCCAATTTTTCGGACTGACTGACCTTCATTTCTTAAAGTAATGATGGCCACTCGTTTTTCTTCACTTAGCTGCTTTTTTCTTGCCATAATACAAATTCAACCTCTTTGAATGAGAAGGTGTGTCCAAACTTTTGGTCTGTGCTGTACATGCTATATGTATAGAATACTAATCCACTTGACTACATCTCTGTCCCCTTTCCCCACACTGCCTTCATGTGGCCATAAACTGTAACCACGCTTTAGGAAATTAATCTCACATCGAATGTAACAATGTTGTCGCTGCATCTTTAAATCGCAAGGGGAATCCCAGACACCATTTTGTCTTAAGAGTTGTTTTCCACTGTATTGGACTGTGAACACTGTTTTGTTGAGGATTTTCCAAAATTAGGATTACTCACTATCAGAACAGCTTAACAGGACAGCCATTGTCTATCATTGTGCTCCCAGACTTATTCATTGTAACTGGTGAGGCCGACTAATTTCTTCCGTAACTCGATTGTTGGTAAGTCTGGGCCTACCGGTATTATGTTGGATTGCATTTAACTTTGATCACAGCATGCATTTACTGTGGCACTGTATGATTAAGTTTTGCTCAGGGTCCTGTAATAATAATAGGTGACTCGAGCCATCCTGTAAAATCTTCTCCAGCAAATTCCGCAGACTTTCAATCAAATAATAGAGGACTCTGTGTTAGCCAGTTCATGTGTGAAAATGGTTCTTCGTGTTTCTAGAACCCCTCTTTCACAATTTGAGTCCTGAAAACTCAAGATTTCTCCAATGTCTTCCAATCACAATAAAAGTGGTTTTTCCAACCACATTTTTTCCACAAAGATGATAGTCCTCCAATATCCTTCCTAATCTTACTAACTTTCTTATGGCCACACAGCTGTTTAGTCCCAGTCCTGAGCTCTTGTCACATTGTGTGTGCAAATCAAATGTCACCAAGTGTGGAAATGATCTCCATTCACTGTCACTCATCAGTTCATTATGGATTGTCTAGATTTGAGAAAAATCTTAGAAAGAAAAAAATCCTTGTTTGGTGTCTCATGAGGGTGGTGTGAAGCAAACCCTCTAAAGTGGATACACTACATATTGTGATATTTAGTACATGGCAGATTCATAGTTTCTGTAGTGACAGATGAGTATATAGATTGTTGTTATTAGGTGAGAAAACATAGCAGCTCATAGCAGATCATAGGAGATCATAGCAACTCTAGTCTTGACATTTCATAGCAAAACATGAGGTGGAACAGCTCCTTCTTAGGCAAATGGTAAACAGTCCTACAATTTATTTATCGTTCAGGATAGGTCGGTAAGACTTTGCTATGATTTGTAGATGAGAACATGAGAACAGTACATCATTAAGTAACATCACATGAGCCATGACATTAGTCAACTGACAAAGAACCGAACTTCAATTCAGGACAATTCAGTGCATTCTCACTAGCAAACTAGGGAAAGGGGCTTAAGTGAGCTTTTGTCTCTGAAGGCACCAGGTGGTCTCCATTTAGGTTCTTACCTAGCACTATTTGGAGTACAGGATCAGTCCCTGCTGGAGATCGATCTCTAGACATTCAAGTTACATTATTCTGATATATATGGTATAAAGCAGTAAAATGTTCTTTATTCTATGTATTTATATTTGATTTCAAATGGTGGTTATTTTAACTATAAATATATATATATTTATTTAGTTATTTATTTATTTTGGCATGCTAACCAGAGATCAAGGCCAAGACATTTGTGACTTTGTTTGAACTTCCTCACAGTGTCATCTCCGGTCATGAACATTCATGAATGCATATCGAACACCTGTAGCCTCACTCCACTTAAAGATAAGCTCTCCTAACCTTTCACACAAGTGGCATATTATCTGTTTCCTTTACAAAACCAGGAGTGCTCTTGTGCTATCGGTCAGATGAAGGTTAAACAAACTGAGAGACATGCAAAGCAAGTGTAGCAAAAATACAATATGGAAAATTCAGGTGCTACAGCAAAGTCTCATCTTCAGGAAGACACTGGTTCCCAAACCTGGTCAAGCAGTACTTCCTGTCCTGCTCATTGTAGGGTTACCCCTGGTCTAACACCCACTTTAAATCAAGAAGGGCTGTTAATTAGCTGATGAGTTGAAACAGATGTGCTGGGAACAGGAGCAGGGAATAAAAGTAAAATATGTTGGACTGGGGTACCCCAGGGCTAGGCCTGGGAACATGTGCACAATGTGACTTAATGGGATGAAAATCAGGATTTCATTTTTTTTTTCACATATCACATTATTCTGTATATATATATTGGGTAATGACAGTCATGGTATAATCTCACCATCATATTTTTTGTTTGCTGTTGGAGGGCAGTATGTTTTTATGCTTAAATGATGCATTAATGTTTATGGAAAACAACTGCTTTAAAACAATTTTGACAAAAAAAAACAACCTTTGCAACTTTTGTCTTTTGCATGGTGTAGACTGCCACCTGCTGATCATACAAGAAACAAGCAAAATGGGTTCAAATTGAGGATCTTTTAAAGAGATTTCTGGTTAAAGACAATGTTACGAGCTTTCTGATTAAATTAAATTCTGTGTATGGGATTTTAGGTTAAAAATGCTGTTTACGGAATTTTTAGTTAAATTACTTCTGGTTTAAGACCTCTGGCTAAGTAAATTCTGGTTGAGCCCTTTGCCAGAAGTGTTTTTTGTTGTTGTTGTTGTTGTTGTTGTTAAAGACCTTGTTAAGGAATTCCTAGATTACTAGATTATACTGTAGAAGGACTAGGGATTTTGAGTTAAAGAGCTAAGATTAATGAACAATATCACAGAGAGTTCTGAGGAAAGGCCTAGGAATGTCTAGGTCTTGATAAAGGAATTTCTGGTTAAAGGGTTTCTGTTTAATAGATTTCTGGTTAAAGGATGTCTGGTTAAGCATTGTCTCGTTAGAACAATCCAGGTTACAGCCCTCTTGTTAACAGATTGCTGGTTAAAGGATTTCTGGATAAAGAATATTTTTGTGGTTGTTAAAGGTTAATCCTTGGTCAAGGCCACAGTAAACCTGACTGAAAACTCACTGAAAAGTTGTCAGTCAAAAATATATAAAATATTTTTTACATTTTAGAAAACATGTACCAATATTGATGTGTAATAAACCTCTAACTGTATCAAATTCATTATAATATGGACACTGATTTTAAGCTGCCAAACATTTGGTGAAAAAAATAGCTTAAGGCCTTTGTAATCAATTCGTGCAGTTAAATTTTTTTTTAATGAATGACATTTTATTAATTTCAGAACAATATAAACAATTTATTAGAAAGTTAAAGAGCATATTGTGGAAACTGAAATTTGAGTGTGTGTGTGTGTGTGTGTGTATGTGTGTGTGTGTGTGTGTGTGTGTGTGGGTGTGTGTGTGTGTTTGTGTGTGTGTGTGATAGAATCAGTTTACTAAAGCACTGTCCATATAAAAACAAGCCAGATCACACTAAAACATGTGTGCATATTAGAAAAGTTTGATATTTGCAGCCTGCTTAGTAGTTTCTCCCCTAGTGTGGGGGAAGAAGAAAAAAACACATAACGATAACAGTGAATGAACACAAGCTCCATGTTAGATGTATTTCATCCCTTACTGCCTATGTTATGTTTCTTCATCACTGCAAATCACTGCAAAGCCCATTACCTTCTTTATGCCATACTGATGATTAACTGAGCAAATATTAGTTCCCTTTTGAAGGACCAACAGATTTACAATTAAATTTCATGATCAGCATATTTTGCTGAAGGAACAGCCAATTTGTACTGAAGTAAATTACTTTATACTAGAAAAAGCATGTGCAGATAAAAGAATCTTTTCTCGTTACAGTTTGGCCTTGCTTGTAAAGAAGCTCATGATGGCCTGCATGCATTCATCAGAGAGCCAGCGCTCTATCAGTCTCTCCACCTCGGCATCGTTCACAGCGTGGAGTTTGTCCTTCTCCACCTGACGGATCAGCTGCTTGGACAGAGCCAGAGACTGAGGATACAGAGGACATGGTCAGAAACATGAAAGACGTGATAAAAAAAAGTCCTTGTTTTCAAATATCATTTTTTAGGATACAAAAAAATGTTCTATACTGAATCTTCTTCATTATGTGTACATTATTATTCATGTTATTTTTTGTGTATATTTTTTTTAGTTTGTTTGACCTTCTTTATCATCTTCTCCTAATTAATACAGAATAATCCATCCATTCATACATTTCATCCATCCATTATCTATATCCCTGAATCCAATTCAGGGTCTCTGTGGTAGCAGGAGAACCAGCAACCAGTTTATCCAGTATTTCCAGAAGTGTTGACTTTATATGCGACATTATATATGACAATGCAATTTTATCCAATCACTGCAACTTTGCCACAAATTCATCCAAGCATCTTATTGCCCCACACAAAACTTGACAAATATGCGAACAAATGCACTTCCTAGTTTCTTCTTTTGAAGATTCTTGACTCTTGAAGATCTCTGCACTTTTTAATATGGTTAATGTAGGTCCATTAACAAACTATGGTTTCAGATGTAGAGGTGCTGATATACATCTTGACCACTTCACACTCAGCTGTAAACTGTTCAATTTAACCGTAAATTGGCAAACAGTCTTGGGTCCCCTTTTTAAAGATGGGGACCACCACCCAAGGTTGCCAGTCCAAAGGCACTGTACGCAATGTGCAGGTGATGATTTCTAGTCATGTCACCCATGACATTCCAAAAGCACTGACAGTCTTCAGCATTTCCATTGGAATCTCATCCACCCCTGGGTCCTGCCACTGTGGAGTTGTTTAACTACCTCAGTGACTTGAGCTCCAGAGATGGCTTCAAACTCACCTAGTGTTTCTAGCCCTACTTCCCGTAAAGGAGGCACATCCCTCAAGTCCCGGAGTTTCTTCAAGTGCTCCTTCCAGTGCCCAACAATGTTGCCTGTCCCCTCAGCTCAGGCAGTCCATTCCTCCCCTGCCTGAGCAGCCAGGCAAGAGTTTTCCAGGACCTCTTTGAGGTCAGCTAAAAGTTCTGTTACATGGCAACTGCAAACAGATTTTGCTTCTGCAACTGCTGCTTCCATGGCTTTTTTCTGCCTGCTGTAGCCTTTTGCTGAAGCCTCCTTCAACTTGACAGCTTCACTCACCTCTGGTGACAGGCACCAACAAGCATTTGGTGCAGTTACGTGCAGCCATTTTACAGGATGTAGAACAGGAACAAGTAAAAGCTCTGCTGCAAAATTATTGGATGGAGTTATCCACCAGTTGTTCCCAGCAAACTATTTGTTTGGGTTTGCCAGCTTTGCCAAGACTGTCTACCCTGCTGATCCAGGTCACCATCAGATAGTGATCAGTTGATCACTGACCTTTGGCCCAAAACATTCTTGTACCAAGTACTGCCTTGTTCAAACATGGGGTTTTCTAAGTCCTACAGCAAACCACCAATCAGTTTTTGATCAAGCAGGTCAGTCCTCCCAGTCACTTTCCTCCAGGTTTCCCAGTCAACGCCCCATTCTACATACTACAGAACTTGCAAGTGGTGGGCCAACACAACTCCACCACATTGAGGGGTTTTATGGATCATGCTTGTTTGGGTCTTTACACCAGAGCAGTTCGCCTTGGGAGGCACTACCAAGAGCATTTTACTGCAGCCTTAAGGATCACTAGACCACACAAGCTCTTCTGCCATGACAAGGCCTGATTCAAAGAAGTGTGTTACATAATAATATTGTACAGAATGGCAAGGAATTAAGGAAGGAGGAAAAGAAAGAAGGATAAAAGCATATAGATTTGGTTGTTATGATTGGTACTGATTAATCAATGGCATGGCCATAACTTAGCACTCATGTTTCTCTTCATATCGTATAACTAGCATTTGACACGAGCTGAGATTCTCTCCTTAAAACTGGATTGACAATTCCGACCATGCAAAACCAGAGTAATTTTGTGTTATAGCACTACTGTATTAATGTTTTATTGCCTATATAAAATAGTCAACTGCTGTAATCTAATAAATTTAAGAAAGTCAAGATAAGTCATCTTGTTACTTACATTTGGGGGCAGTTTGGAGTAGGCCTTTAGCCTGGTCCAGACCTCAGACTGAAATGTGCTGTCAGGAAAAACTTCAGTCACTAGACCCAGTTCACACGCCTGTGTAGCCGTCAGCTTCTTATTGAACAAGAGCATCTCACTGGCCTGGACACAAACAACATGGCTTAAGGCATTCTATGCAAATAAAGTGTGCATGACTGATGCTTTCTCCTACATAAAGTTCCAAAAGCTGTGTGCTTTCCCAAACTGCTTATATTGCTTATATTTGAAACAAGCAAAATCAGATATAAACCCCTGGAGTTAATGGGGACTAAATTGCATTTAAAGAGTCCATTCAACTTTCACTTAAAGATATTGGCACACGCATTTTCAGCAAATGCTCTCTGGGTGTGAGGCAAGAATCTGGTTTCTGCTACTCTATTGCTACAGGTTGCTGCATCCTACTTTGTTGGTTGTTGCATTCTATTTTGTCTATTCTCTCATAGTGATTTTTCTTTTCTTTTATTTATTCCTTCACTTCATTGTGTATATCTTTTTTAACTTGCTTTGCTCTTGGAGTGGTCTCTGCCACGAGATCTTATCTTAAGAATACACACTGGAAGGGATGCTAGTCCTTTGCAGGGTCCCATCCACACACTTATTTACACATAGTGGCAAGAAGAAGAACCCAGAAGAAATCCTTCAAAAACTATGCACAGATAATACCCCAACCTCAGGATCGGATGTGGAGCCCCTCACACACAGCAATACTACCTGCTACACCGAAGTGCCACCCCACAAACACTTAGACTCTCTCAAAGCAAATGCTTATTATTGAGTCCATCCTCATTCATAAATTAGTGTAATGATTAGTCTGATACATAAACTTAGCTGGAAGACATTCAGTCTTTGCATCAATAACATATGTTGTTCAGACAGGAAAGTGTGTGTACCTTTGCAGCCCCCATTAGTTTAGGGAAGGTGTATGATGAGCAGCCCTCAGGACTCTGACCCAGATTGCTAAAAGGGGTGTGAAATGTCGCCTGAACGTGTGACAGAGAAGAAAACAGTCATAGATTATATATTTTTTATAATGGTGTCAAAAAACTAAACTCTGAACGGCCAACTCACACGTTCTGTAGCGTAGACGATGTCAAAGAGGCCAAGTACTGTGACGGAGACTCCCACAGCAGGGCCGTTTACAACCGCAATCAGAGGCTTCGGGAAGTCGATGTAGGCCTTCACGTACCGCCTGTGGTTAGCGACGCAACAATTATTAATCTCACACTCCTGAAGGTAGATTTAAAATAAATAGAAACAGAACAATTCTACATTTACCTGAGGAGTACACCAGCATCCTTAGCCATCTGCTCAGCACCACCCTCTGGGATTTTGGTGAAGTTGTTCAGATCATTGCCACTACAGTAGAAATCACCACTGCCTGTTGAGATATCATGAGTGAGAGACTAATACCTCAGGCTCTCAATAAACACGGCAATATGGTTCACTTGAATCTAGTCGTCTGTACCTGTGAGGACTGTAATGACCGAGTCGTTTTTTCCAGCGAGATCCAGAGCCTCAATCAGCTCATTATACATCTAGGAAAAATAGGTCATGTGACATTTATAAGTTACAATTCATCTATAAGTGCCAATTCTATAAATGAAAATACAGAAAGAAAGAAAAAAGGAATGAAAGAAACAAAATATTTGTCATTAATTATAAAATATCTGACATTTAAAACTTTTAAGTTGTTTTCTGTTTCAGAATGGAGGAAAAAAAAGATATTTACCTACATTTTTTTAAACGTTATATGTTTATTAAGATTTAAGTATACTAATGTCATGAACACTCCACCAGGGGTCGCTTTCATCACAGATGAATTTCTTAATCACCTGGATTTGCAGCTACATAACGAACTTTTGCATTTTGTGGAAAATGCTGTGCAGTGGCAAAGTAGTGGTCAATACTACTTCTACAACTGATATTATTAATAATAATAATAAGAAGAAGAAGAAGAAGAAGAAGAAGAAGAAGAAGAATACAATCTATAATAAAAGAGAAGAGTTTACATTATACTTTTTTCAGTATAACTGTTTCTGTGTTTCCAATTTCTCTGTAATATCTGAATGGCTGTGTGTGTTCTTGTGCCCTGTGATGGGCTGCCACCAAATCCAGCGTTACTCCAGTCCCCTGAAATCCTACGCAAAATAACTTGTGTGGACAATCAATGGATAAATTAGTAGGGAAGGGGTAGCTCAGTGGTTAAGGCATTGGACTATGGTTCAGAAGATCCCAGGTTCAATCCTCACAACCACCGAGTTGCCACTGTTGGGCCCTTGAGCAAGGCCCTTAACCCTCAATTGCTCAGATGTAATGAGATAAAAATGTAAGTTGCTCTGGATAAGGGCGTCTGCCAAATGCCTAGATGTAGATGTAGATAAATTCTATAGCTCTGTTTAATTGTTAGCAAATGTGTGATATTGATCACGTTAACTGCTTTGTACAAAAAAAAAAAAAAAAAAATCTCTATCACTGAACACTGAAGCAGAACGTATTCAGACATTCTGCAATTCCTGGAAATATAAAAAGATCATCTTTTTCCCAATAAGATTATTTGTAATAAAATTACATCAAATGAAATGTCATTTAATTAAATTCTAAAAAATAAAAAATAATAGCATTTTCACTTGAATACTCAGACTTTTGTGTGTCAAACACAGCCATGATGAGACATTATCGGAATACATTTACCGATAGAACTAACAAAATAAATCATTAAATTATCCACCACATCTCTGAAAAGACCCTGATACTTCAGTGCACCTCAACAGTGATGGCGTTCTTCTTCTGTGGTCTGTTCAGTCTGATAGTGGTGATGCCGTCTTCCGTGGTGACCAGCAGCGTCTGGAAGGCTTTTTCACTTCCTGTGGGTGAAGCTTCTGCTACCGGAGGTCCCTCAGCACTCACCAGAGACGAGATGATGTCCACATACTGCTGCCTGGCGTCCTCCTGAGAGGCATGACATGCTCATTATGTCTTTGGTTGTAGCGTTTGTTGAGAAAATCTAGTACTAGTACATTTCTAACATTTCTGCTTGCACTTTCAGATTTCTATACAAGTCTAATGTGTGATGGTCAAACCCCTGGTCACCCTGCCAGAGAGTCACTAGAATTAGAAGACCAAGCTTAACAATGCTTTACAGGCAATAGTGTTGAAAAATGGTTAATTTTTCAATGCTTTAGGTGGTCAAACCATATAATCCATCATGTGAACTTTTTAGATGACTGCATGTTTACAAAAGACGCCTCAAAAGTAAGCCATGTTAGGGAAAGGAATTACAAGTCTATATTCTATTAAATACTAAGACAGAGATATACAAGTATGGATAGAGTTGTCTCACCTGTGACAAAACACCTAGAGACTTCCAGGCATCCCACTTTGCCTTGTTCACAAAGTCTAGCATTCCTGGTTTCGGAGTGTTACAAGGTCCCTGTGTGGCCTGATCACACAAACACACACGTCAAATAAGTGAGGGGATGAGAACCCGACACACATCATCATCAGTATTAGCAGTATAAATACAGAAGTGTCAGAATAGTACTGGAAGTAACTGTAATAACTGTATAATTGTCTATTATTAAGATAGACTAAGATAGATAAATTGATGGAATAACTCTACAGAGCTGAAGGACCATTTTGCTTATGATCAATAACAGGATTACATGAGCGGCATCCTGACCTGTTTAAAAAGGGCATAGATCTTGAGTTTGACCTCATTGCCAGGGTCATTCTTTAGTGTCCCAAGTTGGCCCTTGGCCTTGTTGAAGTCGTCCACTGAAGCCACCATCGATCTACCAGTAGTGTGCAGCTGAAGACCAGGAATGCTAATAAAAAATAAATAAAAATAAAAAGGGGGAGAGAGAGGAAATGGAAATTTTACAGGAGCAATTCACAGAGTATACAAGATACAAGACACAATGTATAGAAAATATTAAAGGCTGGATCTAGAAGAAAAAGGGAAACATTTTTTTAAATATAAAAATACATAAATAAATAATTTACATCTAAGAGACTGTAGATTGAAAAGTGTTGATGGGAATTTAACAGATTAAGTTAATGTCATGGAAAGTAAGTCAAAGGTCAGAGCTGTCAGTCTAGCTAGCTAGCTACTGTACATATAACCCTTTACATCAGGTTTAAACGTGTAAAGCTACATTAAAACATTTATTAAAATATTTATTGTACCTCTGTTACAAGTATACTGATATATAAATTATTATCATTTACATTATCACATAATGTACATGCACGCTGCTGCAAAATACAAATACTTGCCTAATACAAACAGCGCGTTCTTCCCTTCAAGTGTGCACTACATTAGTCAAAATAAGATAATAGACTGCTAGAACGGGCGAGAAGATCCCTACACCCTACAAAGAGCCCTATGTGTGTTATTGGAACCGAACTTGCTAGCATATATGCTAGGAAACAGCGATAAGAATTCAAAAAGCATGCCCTGTTTCGTGTATTGAGGACTCACCTGGAAAATCTGAGAAATCGCCTCGACAAAACACGGTTCATATCGAGTGTAAAAGTACACAAATACAAAGTTCACAACCGGCACTGTCCAAACCCCGGAGCTACCCTGTGTCACCTACTAAACAACGCCTGCTCGCTTATACCCCGCCCACTCAAACACTGTCGAACAAGACCGCTTCGGCTACGACCGTGTCGGCTCTTAGAGTCGGTTCTAGAGATGAGAAACTCAGATCCTTTAACGGATTCGACTCCCTCTGAATCACTAAAAAACGGATCCGAGTCACTTGAGTCCTTTGAGTCGCTTGAATCAGTAGGGATTTTTTTTTTTCATAACAAAAAAGAAGAAGACAAAAGAAAAAAAGAATTGTAAATACAAACAGAAAGCCAGAGTATAATAAAACAATAGAAAAATCACAAAGTGGAGATTCTCCAAACAGTTTACATCGCTTTAGGGTTAACAGTCTTGAAGAGTTTCTGTATATCTGTTTAGATCGTTTCTAAATACAAAGAAAAATGGTTTAGGCCCAGTAAATTTTTGTTTATGGATATGATATTTAGCTAGTAGTAAACACAAATTAATTATGTAATATTTCCCACTCTTCTCTTTTGAGTAGCCAAAAAATCATCTTTGAAACGGAAAAAAGTCACTCTCAAAATGAGATTGAATAAATATTAAGAATTGTGTCCAAAAAGTCTCTGTGTAGGAACGCTGCCAAAACAGGTGAAAAACATTTTCTTCATCAGACTGACAAAAAGAACAATTCACTTCAATGTCTGACTTATATTTCCTAAAAAAGGCTTTGGACAGATAACATTTGTGTATTAATTTGTATGTTATTTCTTTTACTTTATTCATTAAAAGATACTTTTGAGGCAAAGACCATACTTCCTCCCAGGGTAAATCCTCTACAATACCATTCCAGTATGATATCACATAAGGAATTGTAATGACTTCTCTCTGGAAGAGGGCTCTGATTTTATCATTTCTTTTCCATTGCTCTGCAAAGAAGCAAACTCCTCCGACCACTGTGTCAGTTAGTTTCAAAGAATAAGAGCATGGCCAAGGAAATGTAGAGCCTTGTAAYAGTAAACRCACCCCAGAGGGTATGGCATTAGAAACAACAGCATATTCATTAGCAGATATAGGAATGTTGTATTTTTGTAAAAAGTCTAAATAATTATAAAGTCTGCCATGTGTGTTAAACAGTTGTCCAACTAAAAGAAAGTTATTTTTGAACCAATTATCAATGAAAAGTGATTTATTCTTGTAAAGGACATCCTTATTGTTCCATAAAAAATATCTGTGTGGAGAAAAAATTGTGTTTGTATATTAGGGACCAAGCCAAGAGTATCCATTTTTGGAAATTAGAAAGTTTGATAGGGATCTTTGTAACGTTATAATTACAGAATAGGA
>QMIH01000155.1:298811-346672 GCA_003987875.1 Clarias batrachus | reverse complement strand
ATAAATGCCTTATTCATCAATTGCACAATTTTACAGGAATGTTAATCTCCATTATAATAATAACAAAATGTGCATTTTCCAGCATTTGCAGGTGTTTTAACAATAAACAAGACTCACATCATCACATTTTGCCACGAATGTTCAAAAAGATATCAAAGTGTTTACAAACTTTTGATTAAGGGAATGCTTAATCGAGTTGACCTCATTGTTAAAAGCAAAAAAAGTTGTTTTGGAATGCGCAAACCTACATTTATGAATGTAATATTTTGCCAACAGAGTAATGAGATTAATAATGAAAGTTTCATTAGGCATAGTTTTAGTTCTGTTGAGGTCATAAAGGCCAAAAAGAACATCCTTCCAAAATAACTTGAAGTCTTTCTCAATTTTTTCAGCAATCAAAATACAAACGTCAGACCAGAAACTAATCACACAATATTGTACAAGTGAAACAGCTACGGTTTACGTCATTGTGATATGGATTCTGCCTGTTTTTGCAATGGTCCTCCACTAGGGGCGCTCAACGAATCCTCAGAATCCACCTTGGACACGAACACACACTGAGGCTCCCGGATCTATGGAATAAAATCACTGTCAAAAATAATCGTGTGTAACAAAAAAGATTTGTGTATAATTCTGTGTTTTGTCCGAGTTGGATTCCAAAATCTACGGCCACGACAGCTTACAGATACAATATTTAGTGTGTTTGTTAGAGTACAACTCTGAAATACACGACTCTGACCGCTTACAGACACAAAACTCGTTTTTACAACACCTCTGTTACACGGACGAATTGCAAAATTACGCCCATGAATGTAGCGTGTTAAACCCCTGTCAAAAATACGTCATCAAGGCCACATGCACAAGCATTAATATCCGAAGGAGGAGGAATCGATACGACGCATGCGCCCTGCCGCCGTTTTAAACTCCTAAAATCTTCCCTGCTATAGTTAAAAAATCTCTGTAATTTTACTTCTCTTAAACAAGCAAGAATCTGTGAAAAAAAAAGAAAACTTACATGAGACGATAAGAGAGCGCTCGGCTGCTGATATGCCATTTTGGGGCCGAATCGATTCCTCTTCCCTCGGATATTAATGCCTGTGCATGTGGCCTTGATGACGTATTTTGACAGTGTTGTAACACTGTAACACTATATTAATTGTAACTCTTATTGTATACTGATGTATACATTACTTTCAGTCGGTTCTTTGAGTCGGCTCTTTCAAAGTAATTACTAAGAGCTACTTTTTTCTTTCTTACCTGCCACAGATCTTGTCTTTCCCTCTTTCTTACTTTCTTTCATTCTTTCCAGCCTCACACCATGCCTTTCTTTCTTTCTTTCTTTTTTCCTTTCTTTCTTTCCTTATTTCTACCTGCCTCAGCTCCGGGTTCCCCAGTATCCTCTGACAGTCCATGCAACTTAGGCTAATTGGCAAGTATGTGTGCCCTGCGATGGATTGGCACCCCGTCCAGGGTGTACACTGCCTCCTTCCCTAAGTCTCCTGTATAGTATTCAGATGATGAGTGAGTAAGTGAAGACGATGTACAGTATGAGTGAGCGAAGAAACATTAAGGTGCTTTACAGTAGGTGAGACTAGCGAGTAATTAAATTAATATTATTTCTTGAGCCCACAAACTGTTCCCACACATGTTAATGAAACTTCAACCACATGATTATAAATGAAGTAAATAACTTACTATTCATTTCAAACAAACGAGAAGCTTCAGTCACTTTAGCCAATTAGCCTAACCTACATGTCTTTGGACTGTGGACGGAAACCGGAGTACCCGGAGGAAACCCACCAAGCACGGGGAGAACATGCAAACTTCATGCACACAGAGACAGGAATGGAACCCGGACCCCGGAGGTGCAAGATCACAGAGCTAACCACTAAACCACCGCCTCATATAATTTTATTTAATTTTTTTTTTTCAAATTTAGGATGTAACTTCATCTGAGTACCTTTTCCATCTCTTCAGCCATCTTCTCATTCCCACCCTCTAGAGCTTTCCTGAAGTTGTTTTGAACATTGCCGCTGCATTAGTAATCTCCACTTCCTGTGCAGTCATAAAAACATAAAGTCAAGGAAATTATATTTGGCTTTGGTAGAAATGTTCTGCTTCCTGTGCCTGCCATAACTGTGATGATGGAGACTTCCTTCCTAGACAGATCCAGAGTCTCCTCTGTGTCACGTTATATCAAGAAAAGAGTACCACAATTTATTTTTAAGGTTGCCTAACTACACTTATACTGGGATCAGATGTTAGCACACCTCTACAGTGATGGCGTTCTTCTTCTGTGGTCTGTTCAGTGGGATGGTGATCAGGACATCATCTTTTGGTGACCAGCAGTATCTGAAGGGCATTTTCACTTCCTTTGGGTGAAGGAGGTGCCTCTACAGCCTCCAGAAATGATATGAGGTCCACATACTGATTCCTTGCATCCTCCTCTGGCCAAAAAGAGACAATCTTTTTAAACAATTGTTAAAGTTTTTAAACAATCATGATATCTACTGTACCTAAGCTTTAAGGTTTGCTCCACAAACAAGAAACATATTTCAGCCAAACCCAGTTTGTATTGACTATATTATATACTACAAAATGAGTCAAGTCAAGTGGGTTTTAGTTGCAATCTCTTTTTATAGCTAGTATACACTGGAACACAATGTCATTTCTGCAGGACCATATGGCAACATAAAAGTATACAAACCTATAATCAGTAGATATAACTATCCCCTGTAGGGGCTTGCAGTCAGAGATGATGCTGTTTCTGTGAGACAGCAGGCCAGTATCCTCTTTATCATTCCTTTAAAGAAATTAATGAGAATGGGCGAGAGGTGACTGGATTTCTTCAGCCTCTTTTCAGGACGTGGGGTTACTCAGGGTTTTAGAGTCCAGGAAAAGGTCATCTGCCATGTGCACAGTAAGAAATTTAACATTGAAACTCTCTTCAAGGTTGTTCCTTTGATGTCCAGTGGTTGTTCCTTTGATGTCCAGTAAACAGAGGGGCCAGTCCTCTGTTTGGTCTTATCAACATTAAGAGTTGTCTCTACACCACTCTGATAGCCAGTTCATTTCTACTCTGTATGCAGACACATCACAGTGAGGCCACAAGTGGTAGTGTCATCATTACTAAATTTGATGATGTGATTTGTAGTATAGCCATAGGGTAGACAGCTGTGCAATGAGCGCACAGTCCACTGATGTGCCGGTGTTCAATGTGGTGGTCCTTCTAGGAAAAGTGTATTTGTTTTTATATATAAACAACAACAAAACAGTCAGTTGTTATTTTAAGACATAAAGGCCAACTGTTCTGGAATAGTTCTTGCATGAGAGCAGTTCTTGCTCCCATGAAGACCTGGGAAGGAAAACAAGACCAAAACTTACCTCTGCTGCAGAGAAGAGTTACCATCTCCAGAAATCACCAATTAACAAACAGCACCTCAGATAAGAGTCGTTATGAAGGAGTTAGAGAGCATAAGTAGCAGCTACATCTCAAATCAACTGTTCAAAGCCGAATTTTGTATATTTTGGATGCCATCAGTCTTTTGCATGTCTAGCCTGCCATCTGCTGATCATACAAGAAACACATATTGGAATGAGTTAAGAGATTTATGGTTGTCTGTACTGTAGGTAGGTATGTTTGTTTTAAAGTGTTTCTAGGTAAAGCCCCCTTGTTGACAGATTGCTAGTTAAAAGATTTCTGGATAAAGAACTCTTATTTTGGGATTGTTTTCTTTCTTTCTTTCTTTCTTTCTTTCTTTCTTTCTTTCTCTCTCTCTCTCTCTCTCTCTCTCTCTCTTTCTTTCTTTCTTTCTTTCTTTCTTTCTTTCGTGGATACCTATATTAAACTCTGATTAAGGGCTTTCTGGTTTATGGCAACCCCACTGAAACTTTCTTAAATGACTATACTACTGCAGTACACTTTTTTTATAAAACCAAAGTTGTCAGCCAAACACTCACTCATCGTCTATACCGCTTTATCCTGTATTCAGGGTCACAGGGGGTCTGGAGCCTATCCCAGGAGGCTTAGGGCACGAGGCAGGGTACACCCTGCAATTCTTAGAACTGGGAGCCAATCCATCGTACGGCACACACATACACTCACTCACACACTACGGGCAATTTGGGAATGCCAATTAGCGTAATCTGCATGTCTTTGGAAGGAAACTGGAGTACCCGAAGGAAACCTACCCCACCGTGCCATCGTCAGTCAAACATACAGATAATATTTTTAATATCCGCGATATGTGTAGTTAACCTCTAACTATATCAGAATCATGCAGATATGGCCACTGCTCACAGACTGTCAAACATTTGGTGGAAAAAAACAAACTCTTAAGGCCTTTGTAACCAATTACTATATTTAACAATGTTATAATAAATAATATTTATTAATTTCAGAACAATATGGACTAATTCTTAGAATTATCAAAAGTTTAGAGAGCACAGTGTGATGTATAAGAAGACAGCAATTCCAAGTGGATACTGAAAAGTGTGTATACAGTACTGTATGTGAATCTATTTTCTAAAGTACTGTTTCTTTTCGGAGGGAATTACTGCAAAACAGGATGCATTCTATCAGTATCTTTAAATACTCTTTCCTTGTTAAAGCACCAACAGATTTATTATCGATGTCCCTGCGAGTTCATGTGAAATTTAATTGCACATTCATAAGCATGTTTTTAAAAAATGCAGCGCCATCTGTTGAATTTTGGAATGAACTAATGATTTTTCCAAGATTGATTTTTTAATGATGAATATAAAATTGTAAATTTTCCATTTAAATTTCAAAGTAGCATATCTTCTCTTCCTGTGGGCTGATTTTGATAAAAAGCATGTATGCTACCTCAAGTGCGGTCAAATGCACCTGTGAAAACCCAGTTAAAATTTGTTCAGTAGGTTTTACATGATTCATGCAAACAAAAATTCCAAAAACCGTAGTGTTGGCATGTCTGTACATTGATGACATTTGTGAAAAAACAGATAAAATTGTAATGTTGGCATGTCTGTACATTGATGACATTTGTGAAAAAATATTATGGGGGTAGGGGGGGTAAGATGAATAATAGAACACATCAACATGGTTTTTGGAATTTTTGTTTGCATGAATCATGTAAAACCTACTGAACAAATTTTAACTGGGTTTTCACAGGTGTATTTGAAGGTGTATTTGAAGATTTTTTATTAATTATTCCCCCCCCCCCCCCCGCCCCCTAAAGTTATTTATTTGTCTGTTTATTTGTTGGGTTACCCTGTCTACTGTTATTATTTATTTTTGTTAGGTTTGCTTATATTGTCTAACTTCAATTTAACTGTGGATAGTTATTTTTACAATTCAATCTTTTATACCTAAATATTGTACTTTCATAAGTACTAATTATTATTATTAATAATAATAATTATTATTATTACAATTATTACATTTACATCTTGTCACTTTTAAATTAGTTAGGCTGCCTCCGATTAATAATAATAATAATTATTATTATTAATAATTTAAATTTTGAATGTTAATATAATAATAAAACAGTGTGCGCTTTTATCAGAACTTTTATTATGCCTTCTGTCTCCTGAGCCGATAGCGGAAGTCCTCTCTGCACGGGGCCGGTTCACAGTGTGGAAGGCGGTTTTAAGGATCAATGACCGGGGCAGCAGTGCACTGTGCACGCACTCCCTCACTCACTCCCTCCTCAGCGCAGCCGCTGCTGGTGGTTCAGGGTGACTCAGCGTGACTTTGGCGGCTTGTCGCAGTGAACAGATGGCGCTGAGGGCTGTCGGGCGTCTGGTGAGCGGAGTAAAGCTGCGGAGACACTGCGGCACTGTGCGGAGGAGCTCAGCCTCAGTAAGAGTCTCAGCACACACACACACACACACACAGCACTGAGAACATAAACATCCGGACAACTCTCTAACACTTCAGCTTTCAGTCTAGAGGTTTACTTATTGTATTTACTTTCATACTTTATCTTTTACATGGCAAACTTTTACAGACTGATAGTCTGATAGAAGTTTACACTTCTTTCTTTCTTTCTTTCTTTCTTTCTTTCTTTCTTTCTTTCTTTCTTCTTCTTATTAGCAGTAATCTTGTATATTAATATATTTATAATGTGTTATTCTTGAAGTTTTTATTATTATTATTAGCAAACATCAACAGCAATACTACTACCAACAACAACAACAACAACAATAATAATAAAATATTATAAATATACTAACATATACTACTAGTAGTACTAATAATAAGAACAACAATAATAATAATATTATTATAACCATACTAGTATATGTTATATTTACTAATATATATATACTAATGTATACCACTAATTATATAATATTATTAGTAGTAGTATATATTAATATATTTACATGTTGTTGTTACAATTATTATTATTATTAGTAGTAGTAGTAGTCATAGTAGTACATGTTAGTATATTTATAATATATTATTATTATTTTTGTTGATAGTAGTGGTATTGCTGTTGATGTTCGATGATAATAATAATAATAATTATTAGTAGTAGTCGTAGTTGTAGTTGTAGTAGTAGCAGTAAATGTTAGTTTATTTATAATATAATACATATTATCATAATTTATTATTATTATTATTATTATTATTATTATTGTTGTTGTTGTTGGTAGTAGTAGAAATATGATGATGATGATTAGTAGTAGTAGTAATACTACTACTACTACCACCCCCCCCCCCCCCCCCCCCGGTGAGGGAGCAGCTGAAAGTCCAACACCAAATTTTCAGATTAGCATACATTTAAATAAAGTTAGTTGTTTTTCTTTAAGGCATGGTGGTGTAGCGGTTAACACTGTGCCCTCACACCTCCAGAGTCAAGCGAGGGTTTAATTGACGGAGTCTCCTCCGGGTACTCCGGTTTCCTCACACAGTCCACAGTTCTCTAATTAGTGTTCCCAAATTGTCCATAGTGTGTGTGTGTGCGTGTTTCTGTGTGCCCTGCGATGGATTCTCTCCCTGTCTAGGGTGTACCTTGCTTTTGTGCCCTGTGATAGGCTCCAGACCCTCGCGACCCTGTACACAGGATAAGCGGTGATGATGAATGAATGAAGTTGTTTTGGCATAAAGGGTGCTCTGACTTTTTTTTTTAAACGTTACAGTTCAATAAGACTTAATCTAGTTACTGAAGGCATCAGGGTTAATAGATTTGTATGATGTGTGTCTTTAACCTGTTGCATTACTCCATACATTGCTAGTTTGTGATAATCAAGAAATAAAAAATTATAAAAGTAGGTCGTGGCATTAATGTGAAGTTATGTGTAAGATATGCAAGTGAGATATGTGCCAGAAATTTTGACTTTTGTGCTACTTTTTCTCTTGCTTATATGTTTTCTGGTGTTTAACATTCTTTAACAGAACCTTCTGTTCTTTCTGTTCTTTCTGTTCTTTACAGTCATCAGTGATTTGCATCTTGATCTGTCTGATTTCTCTCATATGTCCTTCTGTGTAATGAAGTGTAATGAAGGCCTCCTTCCCCTTCATCAATACATCTTTGGACTGCATATTAAGATTACACCAACCAAACACAAATTCAACACTTTCAACAACAACTTCGTACCTTTTTTCCCCCCTCATTAATTAGTCATAAAAAGACTAAGACATAAACCATGACGAGCCAGTTAGTTTTTCCAATATTTTTTTAAGCCTATGAAAATGAAAGGACTTTTTAAAAACGTAATACTTCCTAAACAGTTCGCAGTCTACAGTTTAATCGCTTCTTGACTGCTTAATTTCAAATCCGTTGTGGTGGCGGCATTCAGAGGCAAACATAGACTGTGCGGCTGTCCAATTACTTATGGACTTTAACAATTTCATGGAAAGTTAAAAAACAAGAACTACAGTATGTCCTTGACGTACGAACATTTGAGTTACGAATTTCGAACAGAACGCGGATCTACGAACCTTCTATGCGGAACCAAATGCAAGAGTATAATGTGGAACCAAAACACCAAACCTGTGTTTTTTATTTTATTTTATTTTTATGCTTTACATTGTATATTTGTGTCAAAGGTGCATAAAACGTCCAAACAACTCTGATTTACAAATGTGCTTCCGGAACGGAACTCGTTCATAATTCAGGGATTTACTGTATCATTTCTGTACCATTTCATCATTTTCCTTTTTTAGTCTTAAAAAGTCTAATGATAAAAAAATTATTTTTTTTGTTTGTTTTTTGTTTTTTTTTACCCAGATACTAGCCTTAGGTTAATGCATTTCTTTCAACGTTATCTGTTGAATTGTATACTTTGCCAAAATTATACTTCAGATTTTGGATGCATTCATGGTGAATTTCACATTTCTGTAAAAGTGTTAAAAACAAAAATCTGTAAAAATGTTCATGTTTGATTTATGTTAAACATTAGGCAACACTTTAGGTTTTAAACCTATTAACCTTCTAAATTTTGCATTCTAGGATCTATTCACACCGCAACAGTGCACATGATTTACATCTGATTTACAAACTAAGTGCTGAAGTTAAAGTTAGTTTATTTTGTAGAACAAGTAGAACCTGAAGACGCAGCACTGTAGGCGATGCTTCCAGTCCTTCTTTATACTCATTTGTGTACGGAATTCTTAGAAAGTAACGGAAAAGCAAAGCCAATTCTGTTGGTTTTGAAGATTTCTGGTGATTTAATTTTGTTCACCTGAAAAGTGGATTGTCTGCTACTGAAGGTGGTAGGTTGTAAGTTGTTTAACACCAAAAACAAGAATATTGACCTGCAGTTCTGATACTTTTGTATGAAGACTGTAGCACAGATCAGTGACGAGAAAAATTTAGAAACTTGGGTTTGAGTTGCTTCCCTTGTTAGTGTTAGAAACAACTGTTTCTGGAGACACAAGGATCTATTGATTGAAACTATTTCAAACATTTGACTGTCAAACTGTAACCTTAACAAGATTCTTAGACGCAGAACCTTCAAAATAAAGCAAATGAAATAAAATCGATGCATTTATCCAATAATTTTTTTTTATTTACTAAGGGACATGTGTACAAGCCATATACAAGTGCTTTATAGTCCTACAAAGAGAGTTGGTAATTTTGGGTTAAAAATATACCAAATTAACAAATTTAGGCTAAGGAGAAGAATGATTTTGGACCTTGTTCTGTGTTTGTCTGACATGTTTTATAACCCAACATTAGGCTCGGAGTGCTGCTTTAATCATCGCGTTACCTCCACTATCTTATCTGGGATATGAAGCACTGCGGACAGCTTCTTGTGCAACCGTTGTGTTTGCACTTGACAAAGGTACTGCTTTTTTAAAAAACAGCATACCCAAGCCTACATTCTTTGTGCAGGACATAAAGTACAAAAAATAAAGATCATAAAGAAACGTCCAATTAGCTCATGGTTGTTATTTCTTCTTTTCAGCTGAACAAGTTGTAGAACAAGCGGACTACTTATACGGCTGTGGAGAAACAGAGAAACTTTACCAGCTCCTGCTGCAGTATAAGGACAGGTACGCTGCATGTCTTCATATTATTCTGTCTCTCTATGAATTTCAACTTACTAGACATAGCTACAGCACCAGGACGTGTGTGATGCCAGAAATAGAGGTGGGCAAAGTACACAAATACTGTGCTTGAGTAAATGTAGTGATACGTTAGGTAAAATATTACTTAAGTAAAAGTAGAAGTCATCCATTATACATGTGTACTTGAGTAAAAGTGCAGAATTACTTGCCTTCAGTATCAAAAGTCCCGAGCTTGTATTAGCTCACAGTAGACGGTAAGTCATAGTATAAGTATCTCTCTCAATCCTACTGTACATATCTGTGCTCTGGTTATGGAATGCATCTGCCATGCAGAAATGTAGCGAGGTAGAAAGTACAGATATTGGTTGAAGAATGAAAATGTTTACTAATAAAACTATTCAAGTAGTGTGAAATATCCACTGTACTTACAGTAAGTGCAAAATCAAACTCTGCTACCTTTTACCTTCTGGCCAAAAACGAAGAGGAGTGTTACTTGCAGTCAATGTCCTTAAGTAACCTCCAAGCTGGCAGTGATGAAAAGTTGCACAAAGAAAAAAAAAAGGCTTTCAGTGCCTCTTGAAACTTGCTAGGTTGCCTTTTGTAACTCAACGGCCCATAGGTTTCATAGGTTTTAGTTTTTAGAATTACGTTCGTCTGGAGCCCTGCAATGCACTAGGCACTTTTGTACAGAGGTGGTCACCCCAGCTTTAGGAAAGAAAAAAGGTTCTGTCCCATCCATTAGGTAAGCCGGACGATTCTAATTAGAAGAACTCTTTAGCCAGATGTCCTCAAACTAATTAATGAAATCGTCTGGCATATGCGGTCAAGTCCTTTGTCCTCCGTGCTGTGGGAAACCGTTTTATAACTTCTTGCTCCTTCGTGTTGTTAGTGATGATGCAGAGTTTCTGTGGAGACTGGCTCGAGTTTCACGTGACCTCGCTTTGCTGCCCAACACCGCCGCTGACCAGAAGAAAAAACTCATCTACGAGGCATTCCAATACGCCAAAAGAGCTCTGGAGAAAAACGATGCCTGCTTCGCCGCACACAAAGTACTGCATGGTGCCAAAGTGTTCGATGAGTTTCTCTTGTATGAGATCAGTTAAGCTTTTTTAACATTATTATTATTTTTTTTTTTTTCAAGTGGTATGCTGTTTGCTTAAGTGATGTCGGAGAATATGAAGGAGTCAAAGTTAAAGTAGGAAATTCCTTAATCATCAGGGAACATTTGGAGGTAAGCTGATCATGCTTTGAACATACTGTAGTCAAGATCATAGTTATTGATAAAGCAAAAACGATCCATGGTTCCTCATACAAACAAACAAACAAAAAAAACCTGTTCATCTTAATATTGGAGCTGAAAACCTGCTTGTGTCTGCCTGGAGGTTACAACCTATCTTTAGAAAAATCAACATGCAAATGTACAGTACGTGCAAATGAACAAGAAAAAAATGGCCTGCAAATCAAAATATATCATTTTAACCCAATACTTCTAGGGTTGGCGTTATGTGGATTTTAAACCGCCGTATCAAAATGAAATGCTATATTTCATCAGGAACGTGTGTGTTTTGTATTTCTACAGAAGGCTATTGCGCTGAATCCAAAAGACGCCACTTCTATGTATATCCTGGGTTATTGGTAAGTGCATGCTTTAATCATGCTGGGTGAAGAAACCGAGTTCAAACCTTTATTCGGGTTTGTAAATGAACACGACTGATATCGGTTTGGATGGGTTCTTCCTTCCTTAGGTGTTTTGCGTTTGCTGAGTTGCCCTGGTACCAGCGTAAAATCGCAGCTGTTCTATTCGCATCACCACCGACTGCTACGTATGAAGAGGTAAAATGCTAAGCAGAGATTTGTTTTTCTAGATTCTATTCATACTTTTTATCAGAAATGCAGTATAAAAAAACGGCCTGTTGTGACAAAACAGTTTGGAAACCACATTCCTCTGATTTGGAGTTCACAACCTGGAACTGAAATGGACTTTTCAACCTGATTGTCTGTGTCCTTGTTTACACAGACTTGGGTTTTGAATCATGTTCTTATGTTGGAAGGAGAACGTCTGAGCGGATTGCTTTTAGGGGTTTAACAGTATGCAAAGGTCCCAGTTATATTAACTTGTAACTTGTTAAAAGTTGCAAACTGCCTGCGATTCCCTGAAAACATAAAAAATGCATTAAAAAATTACATAAGTCTCTTTCTTTAAAAAAAAAGGCCCTGGTGTCTAGGTGCCAAGTTCTTTAAAAAATCTTAATTGCACTATAGACCGTGCCACATGGTGCTTTTAGAAAGTTTTTTTTTTCCTCCCTCAACATTTGCACTTGTTATGGTACTGTTACTATACAGTATATATTTGTTTAACATAGAGACATGTTCGTGTACTTACACGATGGGTGTTCAAGTCAAACCATGAAGACTTGAAGCACAGTACGGTGTCGAGCCCCTTAAAAGTCGACAGATAACTAGTCGCCAACTTGCGAAGAGACAGGCAGTCTGATGAGAAAACTTTGTACTTTGATGGTGTCAAGTGTGCATTAGTGTAGCAGAGGATTATATTTTCTATACATATAATAAAACTGTAACATTGCTGCCATGTCTGTACATTATAGATATTTGTGAAAAAGTAATTTGGAGGGATGTAAGATGAGTAATGGGACACCTAGTGTAGTAATAGTAGTAATTTTTGTCTGGTCCGTTTGTTTGTGCGCGCATCATGTAAAAACTACTGATTTAATTTTAATGGGGTTTTCACTGGTGTTTTTGGCCGAGCTTGAGGTAACATATAGGCTTCGTTTCATTGCAATCGATCCATGGGGAGGGAAGATATGCTATTTTGAAATTTAAATAGAAAACACCCTTATGTCATTAAAAAATTATTAGTTCATCTCAAAATTCAACAATGGCGCTGTATATTTTCATAAATCTATGCATATTAATAAACACGATCTCACACCTTCATTGCGCGCACTTCACAGTAACACGTAAAAATTATTTGTATTTTTTTTTACTCTCATAAGTGTGTTCTGTTATTCTGCACAATCAAAAGTCTGGGTTTGACTTGAACACCTCTTGTAAAACACTGACTGTACAGAGAACTGTTGTGAGAAAGAAAAAAATATATATGATGCACCCGAATTCGCTCCGTAAACAAAGTTATTGCTAACAAAACACAAACAAGGGGCTTCCTTTTTCTTACTTTCTTACATCTGCTCGACACACTGAGGCCAGAAAAGAAATATTCTATCACTTTTGAATTATATTTTATAATTGTGACTTGAGCATTAAGGCTATTTAAATAAGATAATTTCAGAGATATTGGATTTGTAGAAATTCTCAGTGGTGTGCTGCCTGTTCAGTTAATTAGATTTAACCAAAAACATTGTGAAAATCCACCAGAACAGGTTAAAGCGGAACTGCAATCACTCAGATCACATCAAGCACCAAATCGAACATCTTGTACGAAAGCATGTACTGTAACACTGTTATGTTTTCTGTATTCTGGCTGATTTCCCAGGCCATGCTGATGAAACACTCACAATATGTTCTCAAAGTTTGGATAAGTTATGTTGACTTTCTGCTACATGTTTCAAATGGTGAAAAAGTCAGTTATGGTTCTTTCAAGCCAAGGTGAAAACCTTTTTCTTTTTTTGGATGAAAAAAACATGTTGGAGATTCATTAGTGTACATGAACTCCATACGACACATAATTCTTCCTTGAAGCCGCTTCAGGTTTATGAAATGTCCGGGCTGTTGGTTCGTCCTCTGAACAGCTTCTCGTCTCCGAGCTTCAAACTCCCCCTTGGCCTCTTGGTTCCTTCTCTTTGTCGTTTCTAATGGTGAATGATTAATTTATAAACTAATTTAGAGGTTTCTCAGCAAAATGGAGTGAGTTAATACCTCAACGTCAGTATTATGGGTCATTATTTCATGAAGACCTGCAGTATGACACTCATTCAAGTCCATTTCTGTTCCAGGGCTTAACACTACACATTCATAACTGAGGAGACGCCCTGTACTTCTGCTAGCCACTGTAACATGCATTCTAATCAGAGATTTTTTTTTGTTTTTTGTTAGGCCTTGGACTTTTTTCTGAAAGCTGAGAAAGGTACAGATTCTGGACATTTACCCTACAGTCTAACAACAATGATATCCAAGGTTAAAGTGTTTTTTTTTTACCCACTTCCTTTCATTGTATATTTTCAGTGGACCCAAACTTCTATAGCCAGAACCTTTTAATGCTTGGGAAGACATACATGATGCTCAATGACAAGGAGAAAGCTCTTCTTTGGCTTAAGAAAGCACGAGACTATGCCGCCATTACAGAAGAGGACAAACAGGTTAGAACACCCATGAGAGTACAATTTTTGACGTAGAGTACCACAGTGCTGTTAAGTCTTGCTGCTTTGAAGGTACGTTTTCTTCAGCAGTAGTAATGATATTCTTTACAGTACATAGAGTAGAAACATCTGATTCACAGGAACATCGGCGCTTATCTGACATTTGTAATTAATTGAATTGAAGTTTACACATTTATAAAGCAGTTTCTACATTTAACATTTTTGAAAGCATTTCTTAAGAGTTTTCCCAACACGTCTCAGAAGTTTTACACTTTACAGCTCATCTTGATTGGTTCTGAATCACAGTTTATAAAATAAATAAATAAATAAAATAAAATAAAAGTAATCATTGGCAAATTGATGCGGTATACTTTAAGACATACCGGTAAAAAAATATATAGATATATAGTCACTTCTTTTCAGCTTTTCCGAATGCCCCCTAATGCCTTCTTCATTTCCAACAGGCTCACAGAGAAGCACTTGACCTGCTCAAGAAGCTAAACGGCTAATGGAAGGATCCATCTCCATCACCAACAACACACCTAGCGCCTTATTTCATTTAAATTCCAATAGCCTCAACAGGGAACATTGAGTAACATTTTAAACTTTGCGTTGGGTTTAAAAACGAGATTTTAAATACAATTCAGTTGGAATTAGTGTAATGTGACCAAACCTGTCTGCCTGAACTAATATCCATTTGAAGGTCATTTTTATAAGTGTGCTTCTGTCATTAGCTCTCTCCAACAGAATAAAACAAAAATATTCTCCTTCTCTCTCTCTATGGGCTGAAATGCTTGTTTTCATATTGAACAATATCCATCTAGACGTCACACCAGTATCTGGGTTTTCCAGAAAGTTTTGTAGCAAAGTTAGAAGCACACGGCTGTACAGGATGTCTTTGTACTGCTACCGTGTGTATGCTTATGATTTCAAAGGTCCACCACCATGTTCTAACGTGACACACTCCATGAACATGTGGTTAGCCAAGGATGGAGTCAAGAATTCGAGTGTCCTCACCAGATCTCTGACCTCTACCCTACTGAAACATCTTCATGATTGAAATGGAACAACGAAAGCACCCCAGATATCCTCACACATCTGTGGCACGAACGCTTCTTCTTAAATACTTTGATACCTTTCTGTGCCACAGTGCTGTTGTATCATTTTGTGTAACCGCTATGGCAGTAGCTCTAGCTGTATTTCACGTCACAGGTATATATTAATGCACTGTTAATAAAAGGTTGTTTTTCTTTAAAATCACCCGCATAGTGCTTTAAACTAAAAGAAATTAAAAGGTGCCAAGAACAATGATCTTGATTGTTGAAAATTTTCTGCTAGGAGGTATTTATTTAACCTTTACATACTGTAGATAAAATCTTTAAATAACAGTGTGCTGTAAATGATCCGTAGGTTTTCCACCAGAGTAAAAGGCATGAGGAAGTACGAAAGTGAGAAATTTGTATTTGTAATATTTCTTGACAAAAGTGTTGAGGTGCGTTTTTGATTTTGAGACAAAGAAGAGCTGTTCATAGCTGATGTACCACATTGTGTGGATAAAGAAAAGAAAAAGGTCAGCATTATTGATCTGCACAAAGCAAAGAAAACAGCTAAGGATACTTGAAATTACTGGGACTGGGTTACGAACCCTTCAACACATCAAAACCTGGAAGGATAGTGAAAAAAAAAAAAAATGGAGAATGGAGATCATTTAAACACTTGAAGCTGCCGGGTAAAAAATAAAATAAAAAAAATCAACAGTAAAAACCAAAGCAATGTTTTAGTGAAAGTAAGCATTTGAGCAAAACCTCTCGTTACTGTGGCTATTCAAAAAAAAAAAAAAGTTCCGACTGGAAAATAGGTCAGGTGGTCCGATTTATTATTATTTTTGGTTGACAATTTGTTCAAACTTCATACTTCAGTGCTATAGTGATGAGGTTTACTAGCTGTTGTTTAAAGGGATAGTTTTTTAAATTAAAATTATTATTATTATTTTTTTAAGTCTCTTAAATTGAAATTGAGGTGCATATCAAGTACGTTACCACAGGTCTGGGCTGTTATGAATTTTCTTGCTCTGCACACTTATGTCAAGTTTGTCACCCGGAACTTGAAGTAAAATATAAGTAAGTAATCAGGGTCAAATTCCACAACCCTTGTTCTGTGAAAAAAAGTTCAGCTGAGACTCACATGAAGCTTCTGCAGTCCCACTGACAAAATTCGAGTTCAAATCCTTCAAACGTTACAGTGCATTCAGTACAAATTTAACTATTTTCTTTCTCCGGAGATTGCCATATAAAAAAAAGGAAGTAAAAAAAGAAAAGAAAAATATCTATAAAAAGANTGGCAGAAAGCATCAGAGGCATCAGAAATTTCAAAAAGACAAGAAATGTACAGATAACGGACAAGTAAAATACAGTAGTAATAATAATAATAATAATAATAATAATAATAATAATAGGCTTTGGAACTCAAGACTCAGGGTTAGGTGTGACATTTTCATGGGAAAGAAAAACCACCAGAGGCTTGGAGCAAATAAATCATTAAAGTGACAAGGAACGTAAACAGGTAATAAATTATATATGCAAAAAAAAAAAAAAACTACCCAAGATCTGCGTTAAAATCTAAAAAAATAAATAAATAAAATAAAGTACTTGAAATCTGTAAAGTTGCTTAAATAGAAAATGTTTTATTTCTAATGCACAATTAATCACATACTGGCATTTCAGTTTCTTTTAAAATGAGGGTACAGTGGATGTTTTTTTTTTTTTTTTTAAATGGCCACGTCTCATCCTCACTTAACTTTAACAAGTTGAAAAGGGTTGTTAGTTACATCCATTTAGCTTCAAGCTTCACACTTCAACCTCACACAAAGTTCAGTATTCACTATGGTAACTTCTGTTCAAAATCTGTGTATTCAGTGGGAAAAAAAAAGGTGTGTATGTGTGGGGGGGGGTGTATTTAGGGGGGGGGGGTGGTTAGAAACGTATGAAACAAGTTAAATGAGAAGCACCGTGAAATCCTGCCAATCGAAGCTGGCAATCAGAGAGCGAGTGATGCACATGTTATCATTTACTGCTCATTCACGCGCACGCGCACGCGCACACACACACACACACACACACACACGTTAACTGGGTGACAGCTAGACGTCGACAAACCCACCAGTGTTGGCCTTCGAGACCAAGTGCATTGTGCTAAGGGTTGATTTTTGAGCTTTAAAGGAAAAGTCCATCCTGGAACATGCATCCCGTTTGCTCTGCGGTGTGTTTTTGCATTAAGTCTGAGGTTGTCTGCTGCGCTGATGAAGGGGGGTAAAATAATAATAAATCACCAATCTACAAGGTAATCTTCAGACCTTGCTGTTAGACTGTTCGCTGAGATGCAGACGTTGGCACAAACTTTGGACTTCAAGTCTCAGGATGTGTCACAGGCAGACTCGGCTCGACTAGTGAGCGATGGATGTGCGAGATGATTGTGGTGTCGATGGTCGTATCTAGCAGAGCTTTGGACTAGTTGAGTCGATTCGATTTCATCTTTTAGCATTGTGGTTTCTGATTCGAGTCGACAACACTAATGTTTCTTTTGTCTGATTTGTCTAAGGTTTCTTAAAAGTTTTGGAGTACTAAAATCTTGTGAAAATATCATAAGCTTTAAAATGCCATGAAACACATGTTGTGGGGTTGTTTACGACGTCACGCCTCGATCTCCATCAAACTCCGGTTCTGGAAGTGGTGGTAATGCAACAACCGCCCATACACTCAAAAAGTGAAGCAAACTACAGTATATGGAAAGTGAGCATTTTGGATCATCTATAAAAGCTGTTGTACTTTTTAAATTTTATTTTATGTAGTTAGTACATTTTAGTCCATTTAGCATTTCGAAGCTTACCGAAATAATAATAATAAAAAAGACTGAATCGGTTCTGAATCGAAAACTGACCCGTTCATCATTAACGCATGGCTCGACCAACACAAGGTCGATTAAATCGCACTGCTCTAGCATCGAGTATGAAAGTTGAAGCTTTGGAAGCTGATCTATTTGAGGAGAGGATGTACACAATTAAAGGAGGTGAGACAGTCGGATAGAGGAAAGGACTAATGGAAGCTAAGCACTTTAGAAAGAGATGAAGTGAGGGACGAATCCCAGTGGTGCCGCCGCTCAAACTGCCCAATTTAGAAAAATAGTCGTTTAGTAATGTAGTAATGTTGATTTAAAAAAATAAAATGAGTGTCGACCTAAAAATTTCATCACAAATTAAATCTGGATGCTGTTGGACTTTAGGCGGCTCCCATTTAGGGGTCGCCACATACGATCCGGACACAACTTGGCACAGGTTTTACGCCCTTCCTGACGTACCCAACCCACCGGCACTGTATCTAGTGGCTGAGGTTCGGGTGGGAATTTAACCTGGGTCTTGTGCTCACGGCAGGCGGGAAACCTACCCCTGAGCCGCCGATGCCCGTATGCTGATGAAATCCATGTTAATTCAAAATATTAAAATGCATATTATTCAGGGTGGAGTTTTCCTTTAACATGCTAAATACTCACACAGTGATTTGTTGCCACAGTGAACTTCTCTTCAGCTCCGCAAGCGCCCGAACCGGCTTGAGGACTCCGACATGCTTGACTGACTTCACTACCAGGAATCGCGAGTTTCAGTCAAATCTAAACCTCGGGACTGAATTCAAACGATGGCTTCAATGTGACTTTTATCCTAAACACCATGTGAACGACGGAGGGCGTTTTTTTTTTTTTTTAGGGAAGCAGTATTTTCACCCAGCCTTCTATCTTTTCTAAACATGCTAACAAAATATTGTTCCTGTCTCCGTAGTAGTAGTAGTAGTCTACGCTTGATCTAAAAAGACATGTTAAAGCCCTCGGTGTAAAAAAAGAAAAGTGAACAGCCATGACCATGCAGTGAGCAAGAGGGTTAAAATCCTTTCTCTGGGAACTCCTAACTAAGAAAGTGTAACTAAATATGCAGCAGTTGAGGAGGAAGAGGAGGAGGAGGAAGGTAGTATGGGGAACAAGAGGCAGTGGGGGGGACGTATGGGAAAAAATACTGTTGGTCTAAAGTGACAACTGCAATACTGTTAGAATTTTAGATATTATGCCACATGGATTATGGATTTACTGCATGGATTTTCATGTATCTTTGGGAATCGGGGAGGGAAGGGGGAGAAGGTTGATTCTTCTCTGGAGACAGCCATGCAACTGCAGCACAAACACAATTAAAGGTTTTTTTTTTTAAGAAAAAAAAATAAAAAAATAAAATAAGATAAAAATAAAATAAGAGAGAAAAAAAACCCAGGCACTGGACTGAACACTACAATCATTCTTTAAGAGCTCTATAAAACTAGAGCTGTAGTTATGGTTTAATTATAAAATCTTTTCTGATTTTTTTTTTTGTGTGTGTGTGTGTCAATCCCCTTTAAAAAAAATTACTGTATTTTGTATTTTCTGCTTTTAAACAATAAGAGAGAGAGAGGGAAAAAAAAAAGCTAAAATGCTTGCATAATCATGGGGAATAATGTTATGGAGATTGCTAAATGAGGTTTCTGATTAAGATTTGGTTTAAAATGACAAAATAGCTTATGTACATTGATAGTTCTCTGTGCAATTTTTTCTTCTCATGTTTTTTTTTTTCTTTCTTTTCCACGTTTAAGTTTTCTTCCCCCGGAAGCGCTGCTGCTGAGACGACAGTTCTCTACTCTTGTCCGAATCCTTCGGTTTCCTCGATCGCAAAAAGGAGCTTCTCTTTTAACTGTTCAAAGCTTTTGTAGGGGGGCAGGTCCAGCCGATTAAAGCTGTAAAGAAGGAGAAGAAGAAGGAAAAAAAAAAAAAAATGAGACATTAAAAAACGTAAATATGGCGTGGATGAGATCAGAAAGCTTAGATCAATAAAATCTCGAAAGTTTTCACCATGTATGACTCCGGGGAAGCCAGGTCTCCTTGCCAACCTTCTCGATGCAGAATTTCTGAGGTCCATTACTCCCTATTAAAGACAGAATGAAGAATATTTTATATAATGCATACAGACTTGCCAGTTCATTAGGTATACCTATTGTTCATTTTATAAACAGCATATCATATACAGTATAGACTTGCATAAAATTTTAACCTGTGCAAGAATCCAATCAGTTTATTATAGGTAGTATACACAGTGTGGAATTTCAATTCAATTCAATTTTATTTGTAGATTGTCCCTGATGAGCAAGCCGAGGGTGACGGTGACAGCGGCACGGAAAAACTCCCTGAGATAGCAATAGGAAGAAACCTTAAGAGGAACCGGACTCAACAGGGAAACCATCCTCATTTGGATGATAATGGATAGCAGGGATACTGTACAGACGACTGCAGTCATACTGTGTGAGACTGGAAGTTCAGTATAACAGGAGATGTGTTTAAGTTAATATGGATTCCAGTTCGTTATTGGAGGCTGTAGGAAACTCCAGTCTATCGAGCGACTGCAGTCATGACTGGAACCGTCTCCGGTCACCACACGCATCCCAGGCAGATCATGAGGGGCATCCATGGGACGAGATCTCCAGTCAGAAGCGGAACACCGGGACGAGTCAGACAGCTCCAGGGGGCAGAGGGGGTCTGAATTTATGTTGAGTTTTTCAATAATTTGTTTTGATTTTTTTGAGAAAGATTAGTACAAAAGGTACATTTAATAGTTGCACATCAGCATTTAATTTGCAATCGCAATGTGTGTCTAAATAATCATGATGTGAATTTTTTATTATTTAAAAAAAAATTTTGTATCAAATCGTGCAGCCATAATGTAGACCCGACCATCTTATTGTTTTCAACCTGGGACGGATCGTGAGCTATTGAAAGACCACCTGATACAATCGTACCACAGCCATGCACGCGCACACACGCACGCACACGCACGCACACGCACGCACACGCACGCACACGCACACGCACGCACACACACACAGTCTTTGCTGTGCTGAGATTAAACTTTGACTTCTGCACATGTGATAAACAGAAACAAAAATTTAACATGATATTAAAGTCTCTCTGTCTCACCCATGAGCTCGGCGAAGCCCCCTAGAGGAAGTCTGCAGGTGCCTGTGACGAACTGCATCAGTCGCAAACGGACCTCGTTGTCCACTTCCTTCACCAGCTGCGCCAAAAAAAAAAATACAGCACTTACAGTACACTTACTGGTTCTCACTCCTGTAACTTTGTGCAGTGGGAAACCACCAGCTGCAGGACACCAACAATGCTAATGACAC
This sequence comes from Clarias batrachus, assembly GCA_003987875.1. Lineage (NCBI taxonomy): Eukaryota > Metazoa > Chordata > Actinopteri > Siluriformes > Clariidae > Clarias > Clarias batrachus. Next base: position 325,589 of record QMIH01000155.1, on the reverse strand, counting down.
CCAAATATGCAATAATCTTCTTTAATCAGATGATACTGAGATGATTTTGCTACTTATAATCTGTAAGGCTTCGTAACGGCTCTAATCTGAGGTCATGTTTGAAGCTGGTGACTATGAATTAACTTCTCCTCTGCAGCAGAGGCAAGTTTTGGTCTTGCTTTCCTGGGAAGGTCTTCATGAGAGACAGTTTCGTCATGGAGCTCGATGGGTTTTGCACTTGACAATACTGTTCTTGAAAGAACTGTTCCAGAACAGCAGACCTTCATGTCTTAAAATAACCATCGACTTCTTGTTGTTGTTCCATAATTACATAAATCCATAGGTGTTATTTCATAGTTTTAAAACCCCCAGTATTGTTGTAGAATGTGGAAAATAAATCCAAACTTTTAACTAATACTGTATTATTTATATTTTATAAGAAGTACCTGCCAGAACCACATGATCTGTTTGCTGTTCCTGGTGTAGTGGCGATACACAGTGTTTCTCTGCCAGTCCTGTAGATCCACCTCCTGCATCCCACAAAGCATCACCTAACACACAAGCACACAATCTCTGAGTGTGTACGCATATCAATCTACAAAAACTGACCAGTATGGATGAAGGACGTCTGAAGCTCTACAGGCTTTACCTCCAACTCCTTTTCGTCAAAGTACTGCAGCCACTGCAGCGGAACGACCTCGTTAAAGCCGTCCAGAAACGCTTTGGTCTGACCCTCAACACCCCGAGAGAAGCGCCACTCTGCCATTAACCTGCAGAGGACGAGCACATCATGAGTCGTGCACGCCGGGTCTCGCTGGACGCTCGCATTGCATTCTGGGTGTGCAGTGGAAACACTTACCCGATATACTCTTCCTTGTTCTCCTCCGTCACCAGAATGTTATCACCGTCTGGTTTCAGATTGTGGGATGTAATTTTGCCCAGGATCTCCATATCGACAGTGAAGTACATTTCCAAACTGCATTCTTCTATGTTGTTGTCCCTATAAATAGAAATGGATCCACAGGAATCAGTTCTTCTGACTTGTCAAGCAAGTACCACCTCTGAATCATTAGAGAAGAAGCACTAAAATGTGAACAAAACACTAAAACATTTCCTCGCCTATATTACTCTTAAGTATCGTTGATCAACCTACACTACAGCTCAAAAGTTTGGGATCACACCCTCATATAAATTTACAAACAATTTTAACCGGAATTCTTTGCAATTCTACGGAATTCTGGCTAGAATGAAGCGGCCGGCACAGTCTCCGGATCGGAACCCTATTGAGCTGTTGTGGGAGCAGCCTGACCCGTCTGGTACTCCGTCGAGCCGATCCATCTTGTGGGAGACAGTCCAGGAAGCATGGCGTGAAATCTCATCAGATGACCATGAAAAATAGACTGTCTGCCAGGCTGTAGTTGCTGCAAAAGGCGTTATTTATTTATTTAATTTGTATCATGACAAAGTCTGAATAGTACATTCATCATTTCCATCAGAATCATTATTTCTAACTCGGACAATATCATCAGTACGTCTTGCTCTTTTGTGATATTTTCTATTTAGCTGTAATTTCATGCGCTTCCTTGGAAAACATTAACGTTTCTAAGTGATCCCAAACTTTTCGAGCGGAAGTTTGAGTCGCAAACGTATATTGATGATGTGTGAAGGGAAATCATAAATCATATGTAACTGTCAAAAATTATCCCAAGCAAATTTTGCACAACTGGTTGCCTTTAAAATCAGAATTCATGTTTCATACAACATCTAGTTACTAGGCATGGAATATGAATAACACTCATCACGTTACATTTACTGACCAGAGGATTTCAGATTGGTGTAACAAAAAAAAAAAAAAAAAATCAGGACCTCCACATGCTCGGGCTTCCCGGATGGACTAGTAGATAGCATGTGACTCTCTCAGCGCTGTGACCCGGTTTCAATACCCTGGGGTTAGGGAACAAATCCCAGGCAATGGGGTACTGTAGTCTATGAACCTTCGTATCGCTAGTGCAGGTTCTAAGCCTGGATAAATTGATATGGGTTCGTGTCCAGTATAAAAGCAAACCTGCCCACATCAAAAGAAAAAAGATAAATTATTTAATTCTGACCCGGCAACAACGTGCGAGATTCTACTGAGTAAAGAACCCCACATTCGGCATTCTTATTTTTCAATCTGACAACAGCATCAGTACGTCTTGCTCTTTTGTTAGATTTTCTATTTAGCTGTTTAGCTGCAAATTCCATGAACTACCAGAATGAATACTTTCCTGTGTACTTTGCACCAACGATTCTTTTTCACGTTAGATCTAACCCCTGCAGAAAGATGTAGTAGTTGAAGGCACCGACAAAAACAAGGGTCAAACATCATGAAAGTTGCTGCTAAAGTGTAAATCTTGGCACCTAGAAATAAAAGTCACTCTGTATTGAGCTCCCAGACAGAACATCACGATACATCAGAATCAGATCAGAGATGATGCTGTATTGTCCTCTAGGTTGCTGAAATCATCTCAACTGCGCAACAATGTGTTTCAAGTGGTGCTGCTTTATCTATCAAATCTTTGTGCTGAGATGCTTTTTTTTTGGGAGGTGGGGGTGGGGGTTACTTGAAGGGGTTGTTCGGCAGAACGTACCGGATCCAGATCAGAGAGTTGTAGAACTCAGGATCGATGGACTCCAGGTCTTTAAGGAGGAGCTTCTTGTTGAGCATGCGCTTGTAAAAGGGCAGGGAGAAGCCTGTATCAATGAACTTTCCATGGAAGAGCGCCTGCAGACAGACGGTACAGAAGTACACGTTAACACACAGCGGCCTCGTGTCAGACGCTACACTGATGCATGCACACGACTCGTCTACTGATTTAATGAAGACGTCATGCCTCAATCTCTATGAAAAAACCTTAAGGACTGTTTCACAAAATGTCTAAAGTTATTCTTTAGATCAGGGAAAGATAAAAATGTAAACACATGTAACAATCCATATGTATGTTCCTTTTATTTACAGTGCTGTGAAAAAGTATTTGGCCCTGACAGATTTTTTTTTGCATATTTGTCACATTTAAATGTTTAACATTTTTTTTTTACAAAACAGAAAGATAACTGGAGTAAATATAAAATTTAGTTTTTAAATTATTTCATTTATTAAAAAACAAAACAAAAAAACAAACACTGTCTAAACCTGTTTGGTTCCATGTGAAAAAGTGATGAACTTGTAAATCTTGGAACAGTGGTGAACTTTCCTAGAAGAAGTAGCTGGCCTACCAAAATTACTCCAAGAGCACAACGAACATCCAGGAAATTCATAAACGAGCCCAAAACAGCATCTAAAGAACTGCAGGAATTTGCCTCAGTTCAACAATGAGAAAGCGACTGGGCAAAAATTGTACCCGTGAAGAGTGCCAATGCGAAAGTCACTGCTGACCAAAAAGGCTCGTCTCACATTTGCCAAAAACATCTGGATTATTCCCAAGACTTTTGGACAAATAATCTGTGGACTGAAGTTTCACAGCGCAGCTTCTTTCTAGGCTACTGATTGGAATAATGAGGTATCCAATTATGGTGAAATAAAACAAATAGTCAAGAAGTTAAGAATAAAACACACCACTAGGCAAAAAAAAAAAAGTTTCAGAAGGGTTAAAAGTTATTGGAGTAAAACGAGCAAAGAAAACATTAACGTAATTAGAATTGGATTAAGAACTGTCCACCATATTATTAACACCTGGAACGACAGTGCTGAGCTGTTAACTTCACAGAAGAAATGTGGTAATGGGGGAGAAAAAAAATAAAAAATAATATCTACACACAGTATATATATAGACAGATGGATGGATAGAATGATCATCCATCCGATTACTTAAATGCTTCAAGTGAAATTAAGAGCATTTCCACACAAGCAATGTGATGAGAATTCAGAGGATTGGGACTAAACAGCTGTGAGGCCATAAGAAAACCACTTGTTAGTGAAACTAATCCGAAAAAAAGCCTTCAGTTTGCTAGGGAGCATAAAGATTATACTTCGTAGCAATGAACAAAAAACACCATGTGGTCTGATGAGTCCAGATTGACCCTACTCCAGAGTGATGGGCGTGTCACATGAAGTGATGCACCAATCATGCATAGTGTTTACTGTACAAGCCTCTGGAGAAAGTGTTATGTCCTGCTGTTGCTTCAGTCGCTCAGGACTAGCCTCAGCAACAACAAGTGACAATAAATAAAGTCAGCTGACCTGAATGTACTGAATCACCAGGTTATCAGAGGTAAACAGGTCGAAATTGCTTGCTCAGGTACAGAGAAAGTGCAAATACTTTTCCCTCTGAGTATTAGAAAGCACTGCCACTGCAGACTCCTTACACAATGCTAAAACAGTGTATCCTTGTAGAAAACATCACTGAATCATCAGTTACCATTTTGTTTACATACAAATCCCCGCCAGTGAGCTAATTCTGTAGAGGATATAACGTGAGGATTGAGCAAACGGGTACAAACGTACCATGGCAATGAAGCGTCCGATGAAGCAGAAGTAAGACAGGTGATCCGGGTTGATGGTGGACGCAGGATTTATCTGCAGACAGTAGTTGCTCTTGCCGGCATACTCAAACAAACAGTACATGGGGTTCAGGACCTCGTGTGAGAGAAGGAAAAACCACTCCCTGAGGAAGGAAAAACAACAGCAACAAAAAAAATTTCTATAGTAAAAGTGTCAGCAGAACTCCTCGATTAAAAAGATCAAGGAGTACATATGAATATATTAATGAACCTGGCCACATTAACCACTTTGGGACAGTAAGGAACGAGCAAATTAAAAATAACAATAAATAATAGTAATAAAACCAAAACAAACCTAGCAAGACCTCCATAGTCGAGTCCCTCCTCCCCTCTGAATATGATGTAAAGCCTTCTCCTAAGGTCATACGGCTTCAGAGCCATTATCTGGAAGACAAACGCACATCCTAGAAGTTTCACAACAACAAAAAATTTTCATGTCCATTATAAAACCGTGATCCTGAAACTATAAATCTGAGTAGTGCGGAATCCCTGGGTGGAAAATTGAGGATTGCACAGAGAGCATGCTTAACACACACAGGGAGAGAGAGGTGGAGAAGTCTTACTTGCTGGAAAGAGTCTTCGAACAATGTCTGTCTAGAGACCGTGATCTTAACATGACTGGGTAACGCGTTGGACTGGGGGGGGAGAGAAAGAAAGAGACTGTGACGCTGAGGGAAGAAAGGGAACATGTTCGTGATGAATTAATTGCGAATGCAGACACGGTTACCTGGCACAGGTAGCGGAAGTGAGCTAGTTTCCATCGGAAGCTGCGCTCGTAGGCTATCTGGGGCCCTTTAGTGCTAAAGAGGAAGAAGAAAAGTTATAGGAAAAAGGATATTATAACATCTTTATTAAAACTGATCAAACTATTTCATGTCTTTAATGCTTTTAATCTACATCTTTTAATGTCTGGCGGTTTTGACAAAAATCCTAAAATGCACTGAAAAGGTTGCCATTTGTACAGAAATGTTACACCTGGGAGGTTGATAACCTACACATCACTGCTCAGCTGCATACATTACATTTTTTAAAAAATGCTTTGTCCAAGGTCTCAAGAATGACTGAAATAACATTACAGATGAACATTTGCATGCCAAACAAAAAAAATCCTAATGTAGGCTTCTGGGTTTTACATAAAAACAGAAAGAAGCGGGTGTGAAAAATTTATCACAAGAGCTCATATTCTCCAGCACACACAGTAAAACCTCCCAGCTGATTTGGTCAGTACTGCAAGTAAAACAGGGGTTAGGTTTTACTGAGCGTGTTGGAGAATATGGCAGATTTCTTCTGCTAACTTGTTCCTTTTTATTTTCATGCAAAATCCAAGAAAACTAGAATTACGACATTTTCTTAGAATTTCCCCTTAAATTTAGGACTATATCTTAGTAAAGATAAAAATTATTCACGAAACATCTTGGCCCTAAAAGCGTCTCCTAACGCGGAACGTAAAGGAAAATGTAAACTCTGCTCTTCTGCCCAATTTGGTTTTCTTGTTGTTTTACTTCGTTACATCTCTTGTTGGCTACATACCATCCAAAAGTGCAACTTAGACAATTAATCATGTAAATCAATAAAATATGAGCCATTTTGCTCCCATCAATCTGAAATAGCTCACAACTAATAAAATCAGTATGATAAATAAGTGTTAGAAATTAAATATAGTAACTACTGTGTGGAAATTGGTTGCTACAAAAGTAGACACATTCACAATTGTCTGTTTAAATTAACTTTATTTGGTCTATAACAAACTTTGCATAAAGTAAACTGTAGTCATGATTATACAATTTCTTCATATACAAAAATTATGATTTCACTCTGTTCTATCATCATGTATTCTGTTTCCACAAAGAGCGCATTTTAAGACCTTTACAGAGGTCAGAGGTTATTTTTTCATTAACCAATCACAGTCCTTGAATGACTGCGTCATCCGTAGCAACAGGGTCGACCACACCCTCTCACAAAGACAAACGGTTTTGTACTTTCCTTACTCAGAGTTGCTCTGAAGTTTCCTAAAATCACTTTTAGTCTAGGATTCCTAGCTAGGACTTTTTAAGCCAAGATAGGAGCTCTCTGAGAGAATTCTAATACGCTTTGTGAATACGGGCCCTGGAGTCTCTGTCATTTAATATGTTGCTTTCTTTACGGACATGCATTTATTCTTCTGGAATGTTATTTATTTATATGGTATGTTTTGAATGTTTTCGAACATAATAATAATAATAATAATAATAATAATAGACATGATAAGATAGTACAGTGGATAAGAGTTTTGTGCAGAAGGATATACATTATTCAGCTCTACCCGAGGAAGTGAAAATGCTACCTAATTAAACTTTAACTCACCTTAATATGGCATTTGGAAAACACTTAACCAGAAACACTTAAAGTACTTCATACAGCTGAGTAGCTGATGGCTGGTTGCCAGTACCAGGATTTAAACTCAACCTTTCGTTCCATAATCTAATGTTTTAACACCACTGAGTCCACTGGATGTCTGTAAATCTCTGTGAACATGGTTCTTGTGAGTACTGAGTATTGCATGTCCTGTAAAAGTCATTATAAAATCTTAGCATGACTGAGATTAAGGGCACGTGGGATCTCATTGGTTAAGGGTTTGTTGGGTTCACTATTTGAGTCACTTTGGATAAAACACTGCCAAATGATGCAAATGTAAATTTCCAGTTATTTATGATTTCATTTGCATGTCAGGAAAAACTGCTGCGTCCCAAAACGCAAATATGTGCGGCATATAATATGAATACTTACAGAATTTTAATTCCTTGAAAGGAGCGTCAATGCTTTATTTGCATCAGAGCCAAAGCAATTGATTTCTAATTCAAATGTTCTGCTCATCTCTCTTATACAGGATTTTTTTTTTCTTATTTCAAACATGTATTGCACAAAACCTATTCAAGATACATGTATATGGTTTATTATACTCACACAGAGGACTTTCCAGTCCTTGGGTCACTGAACGTTGTGGTACGGGTGTTGTGATCCACAAAGTAGCGCACGCCTTCTCGTGTGTAACGGATCTCCCAGCCTTCGGGTAGAGGATCCTCGTTCTGCAGCCTGAACATGAACAAAAGTCCAGTTAAGTTTTTTTTTTTTTCAATACAATTCGCCATGTTTACGGTCAGATTTGTCTCGGGCGGCTGCATATTAACAGGTTTTAAGGTATTTACAAGTTCATAACTCGGATGCGCTTTCAAGTCCGACTAAGTAAGTCATACGCCTTTGACAAGAAATGACTACGCGACGGAAACCAATCTCTGTCCCCCTTCTCCACACTGCCATCATGAGGCCTAAAACAGTAAGCGCACCTAAGGAAATGAATTGCACACGTCCAAGGTAACGGTGTTGTCTCTCCGCTTTTAAATCGCCAGGGGAATCCTGGACGGCATTTTGTCTCAGAGCTGTTTTCCACTGTATTGGACTGTGAACTCTGTTGAGGATTATTCACCATCAGGACAGCTTTACGGGACAGACATTTTCCATCACAGTTCTCCCGGACTGATTTATTGAAACTAGTTATGCTGACCCACACCCTCACACATACAATATACCAGACTTTAGACATTTTATACATTCACTTACACACTGAAAATGTTGTTTACAATTGTAAATATTGGTATCTGGTGCACTGCAATGTCTATATTTTGTCCATTACACGTGAGCTACTTCAGTGATTTGTCCGCATTATGAACGTTCATAGAACCACAGTCCGTTCGTATCTGTGGAAAATTCGTAATTCGAATGTTCGTAAATCAAGGATTACCCGTACTAAAAGTTTCTAATATGTACTTAAACTCTGTGTAACTTGTGATCTTTTTCTATGTCAAGCCTCATACAGTACAAAGTGCTAATCGTTTTTTCATGCCGGTTTTTTCATCTTCAGACTGAAGTCCAGGAAGTGGCTGTATTCCACCTACCACCTATAAACTTAAACTCATAAGAAGACACTCTTGCAAACACAGGTAAAGTATTTGTGTAAAATGGAAGTGGTTTGTATCTTCAGCAAAAACTGTGCCATATCTTTAAGGAATTCATACATTTTAGAGCACACTTGCGAAACTGAAAGTTGTCCTAGATGTCTAGATAGATAGATCTTGTATCTCTCCCTCTCTCTCTGTAAGCGAAAATCCGTACCCTTGTGTGCGAGGATCTTCCCACTGGGTGGTCTTCGTGTTATGGTTGACGAAATACACTCGATCGTTTGAATCCACGCGTCTCTCTGGGGATAAATAAGACAAAAATCATGTCATGTTTGAATACAAGACCACACAATACACCAGCAAACCTAAAATGCATCTGTGATCTTAAGGCTTTGTCGATCGTGGCTATGGGTTTTTTTTTTTCTCTTTTACTTTTATAGCTGAGTAATATTGAAAACCTCGGAATCAAAGGTGATGCCACCTTAAAAATAAAAAGCTGCAATCAGGAAGTGGAAAAATTTGTTTATATACTTTGCTGTAAATCGGTACGACATGTAGAGCGAGCAACTTACCCCATCCAGGAGGGAGTGGACCTAGGGGGTCGTTTTCTGCAGACATCATTGAAGCCTGCCGCCGGAGCAGGAACAAAAACATGGTGAAAGCAAAAACAAGACAAACTGTAAAGAAACTGGTACGCTACAGGACGAACCTCACTAAAGCCCTGTTGCTTGCTTGCATCATTGACGACTCGAGTAAATACAGCACCAATGAGATGCGCTCGTGCCTAAATAAGCTAATCACCGTGATCGCCCGGCGACGAGATTAATCAGGGGATCAAAGTCCCAGCGGCTCGCTGTGCGAATCAAAGGGCAGCACTTGAGTAAAAGGGGTAGGAATTAGTGTGCTTTACGATTTTGTTTTCAGTTCATGCATATTTGTTGATATGATGCGTGCGTGTGTGTGTGTATGGTGTGGCCACTGTACCGAGTAGAGGTATCTCTGGTTGAACTGGTGCATAGCTCCCTGCAGCTGGCTTCTCTGGGACTGCCACTGCTCAAAGTTGCGTACTGACTCCATGGTTGGCCGTTGCCACGTGGTGGTCCGCGTGTTGTGATCTACGTAGTAGATGCGGCCGCGGGTGTCCACTCGCCTCTCCCAACTGCACACACCACATATAGGGAGCACATGAGCACAGTGGACAGCTGTTTTCACATACGAAATCACGTGGAAATAAACCAACTCGAACCACTTTAATGCTGGGTTCAGAACTCTAACTTGGAAGCTACTAATCATTACCGCTTTAAATCACTGTTGTGAGTTTGGAAATAAGATTTCCGCATAACGTTGCCGAGTCGAGACCTCAGCAACTGAAGCAACCCCAGATCATAACACTGCCTGCGGAGGCTTGTACAGTGGACACTACTGTATGCATGATCGCGTCATCCGTTTCCCTTCTTACCCTGATACACACATCGCTCTGGAACACGGTCAGTCTGGACTCATCAGACCACATGACCTTTATCCATTGCTCCAAAGTACAATCTTTATGCTTTCTAGCAAACTGAAGCATCATTTTCTGATTTATCTCACCAACAAGCGGTTTTCTTATGGAGACACAGCTGTTTAGTCCCAATCCTGGTCAAGATCTCATCACAGCATGTGCGTATGGAAATGCTCGAACCAACCACATTTCTTCCACACACTTGCCACTTCAGCGCTCATCCTTCCAGGCTTTGATAATGTGTTGAAGGCTTTGATCTACAAAGGTTTCCAATAAGTTCACTTCTCCTTAGTTACTTTCTTTGCTTGATGCAGGTCAATCATTTGATCTTTTTGTTTAGTCAGGCAGTGTAAAATTAAAACTCTCATAACAGTTGAAAGCTTCACAGTTTCAAAGACTAAACTTTGATCTACAAAGTTTCATCCTTAAACAGAAACTCGAATGACTTAAAAGCGCAAGTCACACTTAGGTGCTTTGTTCTTCCTTTTTAGCTACAAGTGCACCACCATGTGGAATCGCAATCTGAGGAAACACTCAAGAATGTTACGGGATGGTGAGCCCCTTAAAAAGATCTTTCCTACTGGGAAATCAGACACTATCTAGTTCCCGCTTGTTCATTAACACAGCATAAAAATACCCGAGAGTGATCTGAAAGAAAGAAAGAAAGAAAGAAAGAAAGAAAGAAAGAAAGAGGACTCAGGACTTCAGTTTGCATTCACACGGTCCATAGAACACAACTTGGCACAGGTTTCACGCCGGATGTCCTTCTTGACAACCATTTTATCCTCGATGGGAGGAGTTGAATGTCCAATAACAACAAAAACAACAATAACAACAGTCCATAGTGTTGAAAGCTCTGCATATTTGAAGGTTTATTTCTGCTCTTCCTCCATATCAGTATACTTCCAGCTCACTCACACGGGTTCTTTTCTATATGAGAGAACTTAATGATTAAGATTTGCATTTACATCTGGAGTAAAAAGGCGACATATACTGTATGTACCATGTGATTCGTGGTAATAATAGCATAAATAAAATTTTTTAAAAAAGAAAGAAATAATCTTGTTTGAACTTGAACCAGTTTGTTTTGGGAAGCTGTGCTTTCATGCTTTTATGAATTATAACCATTTTCAAACACAGTGTGTCCCAAAGAAATTGACATCATCTGAAGTATGAATATCTGAGTAAATGAAATAGCCATCATAATTAAAAGATTTCTCAAAATTCCAACATATTCAAACGAATATAGATTTTTATAACCTAAAAGCAGTATGCTCAACATTGGCATTCCAGCTCCGACACGTTCGCTTTCGGCGAGTCCCTCACGTGCTCAGCTGTAGCTCAGCTGTTTTCTTTCCTCATGAATGCGAACGTTATGCTCGTTGACTTTTGCCATTCGTATGAAACGTGGCCTCACTGAAAACGAGATGCTTTTCGAATTCCTCAGTTTTGAGTTTTAAGTTTTCAGGATTAAATGTGAAACATTAAACTTGGTTAGTTTTGACACACCTCGTTAGAATTTTTAATAATTTTTGCTAGGTTGTTGGACTACCAAATGATGTCAAAAGTTTTGGGACACGCTGTACTACTCACTCCAAATCAGAAAAAGAGCTACTCTTCTCCTTCTCCTTTGTGAACGGTTAAGTTCCTGTGTGTGTGTGACATGATTTGGATCGTTTACATAAGGCCGAGACTGAGAGGACGAAAGCTCAGAGTTCGCTTCAGTAATCTGAAATGAGTGAAGTGTGACCCTGAAAGCAGCACTGTGTGCGACTCACCCCGGGGGTAGAGGCTGGGGTCTTTCCCACGTTGTGGTTCTTGTGTTGTGGTCGACGTAGTAGGTTCGGCCGTGTGGGTCCTTCCTCTGTTCCCACCTGCGGCGACAGAACCAAAAAACATTGCACCCGGTGTGCTTGTACCACAGGAAATTTGTACATCTTAATTTTCTCTCAGGTTTAATTAACCTAGTAACACCCGCTCCCCCATACCGCTGGTAATCCCTGACTAACTCGCGCTGTCTGGCGTTCGTGTTGTGACCGCGGCTTACCCAGGAGGCAAAGGGTCTGAAGTGCTAACGTTGGGTGGCCGAGGTTTGGACCCATCTGTCACCGTGCTGGTGCCCGAAGCGGCATCTGCTGCGGGGCTCGAGGAGGAAGCGGCAGCAGGAGCAGGAGCAGCAGGAGGAGGAGGAGGAGCTACTGCCTGACTGGGCGCAGATGAGGAAGAGGAGGAAGAAGAGGCATCACCACCGCTGGGCTGAGTGCTGGAGGATGCGGTGGCTGTGGACTGGTACGGAGAGGAGGTAGGGGGAAGAGCAGAGGCAGATCCGATCTCCTCCTCAGTCCCGCCAGCAGGGGGAGGCACCAGCTCTTCTGAAACGGCCGCATCTGCGGAATTCTCCCCGTTAACTGCATGACGAAGAGGAAGAGGGGATTAAACATGACATGAGTTTACAACAAACTTTTTTGTTGACGAAAAAATACCTAGAAAGATTTAATAATGAGCGATGAAAACTAATTATTTAATTTAAATGAAAAAAAAAGAAAAAAATTGATATAATCAAGAGAAGGGGGGAAGAAAAGCTTTAGGTAGGTAGCTATGTGAGACAGACAGTCCGTCTGTGCGTGCGCCTGTCTGTCTGTCATGATACCTTCAATTTAATACAACTTTATCTACAGTCCAAAAAATAAAAAAAGGACTCAAATTAGTCTACTCTAATTTACTTGAGAGTGTAACTAATTTTCACTCATAAAATGGAACAAGTCGTGTTTTTTTTCTGAAACTTATTTTTAACATCTCTTTCACTTTGATGGTCATTTAAGCTCTTCATCCTGGCGTAGGTGACAGCAGCACTCCGCTGAAAATCAGCCCAAGCTGGGCTTTACTCTCATGATGAACAGCAAATCCCTTGCGACTAGCACACACACACACAGACACACACGACAGGATTGTATGCTGTACACTCGGGTCCTGGGCCGGAGCGCAGCAGCTGCTTTTGCGAGAATGAATCGCATTTTAGGCCTAAAGGATACCGAGGCCTTACAGAAGCCCAGGGCCTCGAGTCCCCAGATGGCGTCCCAGCATGCATGACTCACCAGTCGTACTTGGCACGCTTCTATCTGCAGGGTTCGCGGGACACGTAGATGTCTGGTGTGTGGGCGTGGAGTCCGCGTCGCCGTTGACAACAGGGGCTGTGCTGCCATCGCTGTTGCCGGAGGAGGTGGACGGGGCTTCGCTCTCGACTCCGTGTATACCATTTACTGAGCTGCATGATGCATCACACACACACACACACACAGAGAGAGAGAGGGTTTAATATCAGGTATAAAAGTGGTTCATCCTCTGGAGCAAACCAGGCAAGTCTGTTGGTTCATCTCATTTTACACCACAGCGCTTTTAAACAGTCAAAACTGTGTTTGGTTTTTAAAAAAATTTTTTATAACAGCAGCTCTGTCAGTAGTTTTGGCTACAAGGCAAATCATACATTTACACCAGAAGATTTACAAATTGTATCCGTTCCAGAGACGAGTTTTAAGAAAAATTCGTATGGAGAAAAAATAAGTTTTCCTATAGGAAATAATGTAAATGCAGAAAATCCGCTCCAGCCACACAAGAATATTACCGATATTACAACATTATAATTACATTTCTGCATGTATTAAAACAAAAAATCAAAACATTTAGAATAGACATACAAATAAAGTAAAATATGAAATAAACACATTAAACCTCACTTAACCGTGATTCATGATTCCCCTTAACACGGCTGCTTTAAAAAGCCAAACTTAAAATGGACTGCTTTTCTTCTTGATAACATTCTTGGGACCCATGATGCTGTCTTCACTAAATCACATACTTTTGTAAATACTTTTACAAAACAAAAAGTAAAAGTAAAAAAAAATAAAAAATCCATAACAAAAATACAAACTCGCTTAGCTTGGCCTGTGCAAAAAGGCATGCGCAAAAAAAGAGACGCATACATGATGCACTGACGCGAAAGAAAAAGTTCTGAAAGGCTCCCGGACGTACGTGCAACTTACTGTAGCTGGCATTCTACTCGCGTCGGTCGCTCGCATGCGGGATATTTCAGTTCTTCTTAAGAATTCTTAGGGATCGCATGCTGGGGTACCTCTGTAGTTTAAGGATGTTGTTTTCACCCAATATGATGCGCTGATTTTATTAATCTCATCTTATTAATATGAAGAAATTGGTACTGTAACTTAAAGTAACTGTAACTAGACAAAATTATGACATGATATCTATTTAGAAATTAAGCATCAATCACTGGAATTGTAATTATTGGAAAAGAATCAAGTTTATGGTGTGTCGGAGCACACTTTAGATATTTTTTTAAGCGCGTGTGTAAGCAGTGTTTTTATTTGCATATTTAACGTTGGTTAAATATTAATGTAAAAAGAAAAACTGCTTCCGTTTTCAGCATCAGCTCATCAAAGATCTTCTGTAAGATCCAAAAAAAAAACAGACCAGATATGAATCAGAAGCATCTCTTCTTTTGGTGGCCTGTGGTACGGTCATGTGACAAAGAGGAGCTGGTGGTGTGTTTGCAAGGTTGGTGTCTGCAAGCAGGAGAAAGGAGTGCGGTGACTGTCTGACACGGAGTTCGTCGTTATACAGGACGTTTAAGCAGGACGGCGGTCAAGACGGTTAACTCGCACGGGTCACGTTGTGTGTGTGTGTTTTATTCATAAAAGGTGACGTTACTGTTTATAGAACAATCAATTTTAAGAAAGTCCGGGCTTTCGAGATAAAGGTAACGTCCACACACGCACACGCGCACACACGCACAGCAGATGGTGTGAAGATATAACCGTCAGGTCATCCTGCTGAGGCTCAGACAAAAACTGAGACGCTTCAGCGGGGCAGAGTGGAGGTGCGCGAGGGGCTGCGGCTTCGGCAGGAAACGACACGACTGGTGGAACAGGAAGTTCTGCTGAGTAAACATCTGTCCTGATAATGCCGACATTTTCACCACAGAGTGCGACGTCTCATCTCAAAAGCACTTCAAGTCAGCAGATCTGACTTTGAGGACGTGTTCGGACACGGAGCGGTGATTACGCAATGCTGCTGCTGCTGATGATGATTGCTTGAATCAGCTGGTCTGGCCACAGAGAAAATAAATGAATCGTCAGGTTGCGACAGATTCACTGTTACAAGGGTTAAAAAAAAACAGCTTGGCTCTGGGGTTTAAAAAAAAAAAAAAACAACACACACACACACAAAAAAAAAATTGTGATGCATTCTCCAAAGACAAGGCCGACGGCATTCTTCTCTTTAATATAGCGCAGGTGAAAAACCTACATATAAGCACTCGCTATTACCAGAACGATACCTTCAGGCGAAAATAAATGAACATGCAACTGCTTCATTATGATTTCATCTGTATTGCATCTTAATATGAGCAACTGAAAAACAAAAACAAAACAAAAAAAAAAAAACAATAAGCACGGCATCATCTGATTATTTAATACGTTCTGAGACCACACCTTCAGCCCCGAGCGTGTCCCCATACCTGTTCTGAGCTCGTCCGTTTTCCTCCGCGCTCTCGTGAATAGCGTCTCCGTTCTGCTGAACTTCTTTTAGAAGAGACACACCACATGCAAGTTTAAAGAACATTTCATGAAATAATCTAAAAAGAAAAAAAAAAAAAAAAGCTGATAATAGGCGGATGAAGGAGCGCTCACTGGTTGTAGTGGTGCCGGCGTTCCCGTTGTGTAGAGGCTCCTGGTCGATGGCGAGGCCGTCTAGGATGACGGTCAGCTCTCCAGAGGACACCACACCATTTTTGTTCTCCAGGGTCAGCTTCAGCACCTCCTTCACGTTTTCAACTAAACCAGTATAGACAACACGTGTACACGTCACTGACCCCTGAACACTCAGGGTCAATTTATTATTATTATTATTATAATTATTACTACTACTACAACTTTTTAAATAAAAACATCCGGCTTGGTCACGTGCAGATGTTCGCATAGGAACGTGTGCAGATGCGCATAATAGATATGGGGGGAGAAAAATCGCTTCAGTGACGTATTGCAATTCTTTTGTTTAGGAATTCATGTACAACTCCAAAATGTATGTTTTTAAAATTAGTTTATAATTTATACAAGTTTGTACTTGGGTACAAAAAAAATGTTGCAGTTCCTCTATAATTCTACAGGTGGCACATTCTAAACTATTCACACTTTGGTAAACGGCAGAGCATCGTGTGGGTAGGAGCGAAGAAAACAAAAAAAACAATCTTATTTATAAAATCCTGAAATTTACAGAATCAGATTAAAGATCGAATTGGTGATAAACTGCGTCGGCTCGTCCGTGGCGATTCCAGCCCCAAGTACTGTATGTAATGTATTTAAAAAGTCCTGCTTCATATACACCAAAATAATTGTGGGAAATTATTACAGTAAAACACACAGAAGCGAGAAGTTACAGAAGAATAAAATCAGCAGAGGGTGTGATTTTATTCATACACTTCAGCATGTTTTTCAGTACTCGGGAGGGGAGGGGTGGGGGGGAGGGGCATTTCACCATCAATTTGGAAGCGAGTCAACTCACTCTGTTCCGCTTTCTCTTAGGTGTTGTAACATGAAGCAAGATTACATTTTATCTGCAGATCTAGTCTTGTTTCAAAACCCCTCATTAGTCTGTGCTTGAGTCATGTCCTGTCTGACAGGAAAAAAAAAAAAAAAAGTGTGATCACATGCATCGGAGCGCATACGTCTGTCCGTCCGTCAGTCAGTCGATGTCCGTCTGTGTGCATCTGTCATTCAGTCAGTGCCTGACTGTCTGTCTGTCTGTCGGTCGGTCGGTCAGTCAGTCAGTGTGCCCCTGCCTGTGTCTGTCTGCGTGCGTCTGTATGTGTCTTCATCACGGAGAGAATCATACGTTTCCTGTCGTGTTGCTCCAGGGCTTGGCGCAGATCCACAGTGGCTTTCCCCAGCAGAGCGTCTGCCTTTAAAGTGTGATGGGTCCATACTTTAAACTCCAACTGCGAGTGTGGAGTTACATTCCTACACACATACACACACACACACACAAATAAATAAATTACAGAAGGCAAGAGCACTAAAAGTCATCAACAGTTGCAGCTAGAGTAAAATGAAATGCAAAGAAATGTAGGCACTTCATTTTACAAGCACTTTATGTTTCTGCCTCAGGCAAATAACAGTAGATAAAATAAGGCCCGGAGCTCGCGCTACTCGAGTTGTGGGGAAGCCCTACGCGGACTGGATTACTCGTGTACGGAGAGATGGAGTAATGTAATTACTACTAGTGTTTGTGATATTTTACTCCTGCGTGAATGTCATTATTTCATTTTGTGTATTGTGTTTGTACATCTAGAAAATGTCCTATTTTATTTTATATAAAAGAACAGAACAGTAGCCAAGGTAAGATACAGGGTGTTGCTCCAATGGAATAAATACATTTCAACATCCAAAATGCCCAAACTTTTTTCAATCCCAAGGGATTGTGAAGCCTCCGGCCTGATGTGACTCGATTTAGTCTTTAATTTGTTAGGTTTGTTTGAATGCACAAATCTGATGTTTTTCAGATGAATCTGTGTCACGTTCATATGTGGTCTCAGATCAGATGCATATCTGGTCATGTGACTTAAATGAGAACGGGCAGGCAGATCGGAAGCCATGTCACTTTTTGCCTCTGTGCATGTGCAGAATTTCACCGCAGATGGCTCTAGCAAAAGTCAATTCTACAGAATATACAGACAATGCCCAAAAAGTCGACCATCTGAAAGCTTTCGTTATTTCTTATTAACCAATTATGCAAATCTTTTGTTGATCGTTTTAATAAATGAAACCTTTACATTATTTGAAATTTTCAGTAATCTTTTTCTAAAATTGACAAATTCCTTAAAATATACCACAGTCTCTACTTTCCATCTTCTGCATTTTGCGAGACTATAGCTTCTTGTTCTGTTTTTACGTTTATAGACAGGGTTGGTGCAATCCTGCCACCTACCGGGCTGGAGCATCAATCCACCTCCTGGGATTAGTCGATAATTATGAAAGATGTAAGTTGCCCCCAACTTACAAACAAGTTCCGTTAGAGAGCACGTTCATAAGTCCGATTTGTTCTTAAGTCTGGTAAAGTGAGTCTTATACGCCTTTGACACGGATATACAATGTAAAGCATACCAATCCCCATGACTAAATCTGTTCCCTTTCCCCACACTGCCATCATGTGGCCAAAAACCTTAATTGTGTTTAAGGAAATTAATCTCTAACAAATCTAACAGTGTTGTCTCTGCGCATTTAAATCGCGAGGGGAATCCCGGACATCATTTTGTCTGAGTTGGTTTCCACTGTATTGAACTGTGAACTTTATCATCGTTGAAACAGGTGAGGTTGACACCTTTTTCCTCCCCCGTAATCGTAACTCAAAATGTTCTGTACGGCCAATCAGCACTCTACAGTAACAGTGAGAACGACCCATAATAAGTGCGATGCACTCAAATCTTTCCTCTAGTACAGGTGGGATCTGACTTGACTCGGACTCGCTAATGGATTTAAGCGCCGTGCTCCAGCCCCAAATTATGTTCACAATCAAATTTCACACCAGACATCAGAGATGTGAGATGCAGAGGCGGTGCACTAGGGGGACTTAGTCATCCTGAAATTGTGCATTCGGCCCCGTCGGCTCATCAGCGTGCACTGCGTTAGCTATCATTATGTCTGGCTGAACACCTTTAAAAGCAGTCAGAAGGACAAAACGTGTCTCTCTGGCTGGCTGAGTCTCCCTCCCTCCCTCCCTGCTCTCTGCAGATGAGCGTGGCAGTTAGTATTCAGCACACAGGGGCTTTGCCTGAACGTCGGCACGCTCTCCAATTCGCTCCATCATCTCCGTCTCGTTCTCCACCATCAGCTCAATCAGCGGTCACACAGAGCCTGGAGTTAGAACGTCCATCATCATCTTCTCTCCCTCTCTCTCTCGTAATAACAACCAGAGGAAAATCTGCTTGGGGAGCTTTTTTTTTTTTTTTTTTAGATTGTTATTTCATTTGAGGTAGTGCACATGTACACTCTCCTCTTCCTGGATACTTAAAGTGCACAGAGAACAGAACTTTACAAATCCATCATGCCCTATTCAGAAATATTTACACCTTTACTAACGGGGTCCCGAGTCGGACACACTCCCTCAAAACTTCGGCCAAGTTTCCCCTTAAATATTCAACACCCAACAGAGATCCCGACACGACAAAGATGACTTGCAAAATCCCCGACAGCCCCCTCCCTGCCTGAGGAGCGCAGCCTCGCCGCACCGACAGCAGCCTGCAGCTGGGCAGGATTTTATTCACAGCGGGTAGAGGTGTGTGTGTACACACAGATTTCTGACCTGCAAAGCAGCCCCTCCACTACCGAGCGAAAGCGAAATGAACGCTATGTTGAAGGTTATACCACAGGGCTGCTGAAACATTCAAACCTGACTGCTCAGAAAGTGCTGAATGAGCAAGGAATAAAGTACAATGTGTGCACACACACAACTATTAGAAAAGAACCAGCAGTTCACGGTAGTGGAGTTACTACATCCATCCTGTTGATTTTGTTAGTAAACTGGAATAACCTAATGTATATATATTTTATAGTTATTAAAAAGCAACATGGCTTTGTAGTTAGCACTGTCGCTTTGCACCTTCAGGGTCAGGGTTCGATTCCCGTCTCTGTGTGCATGGAGTTTGCATGTTCTCCCCGTGCTTGTTAGGTTGCGCGTGAGCGTGACCCTCGTACCCCAAGTCTCTGGTGACAGACTCCAGACCCCTGCAACCTTGTATTGGAACAAGCTGTATAGACGATGATTGAGTGAGTGAGTTGAGGAACAACATTTATCACTGCGTTTAAGTTTTCCCTCCTGAAGGCCTTCCTTGTTGGAAGACTAGCTAGCTAGCTAACTGGTACAAAGTGCTGACACTCAAGCGAGACTCCTTCAATAAATGAGAAATTTGATTCGTTCCTCAACATTAAACAGAACAATAAACAAACTGTTATTCAGTAACAAACAGTAACATTCAATGTAGTAAATGCAGGCAAACAGCTGTAACTTATAATTTGGAAAATAAACATCATACACCACACCAGTCTTGATTCTGTGTCAAGTACGCAAGCTTCTGCGTGGCACAACAGAAACGCATTAAATCATCGGTTAAGACTGTGAGTTACTGATCTGAAGGTCAGGGGGTTTAAGCCCCAGCACTGGAAAGTTACCACTGTTGATCCCATGAATAAGGATCTTAACGCTATCTGCTCCAGGCATGCTGTATTCTGGTTGACGCTGCGCTCTGACCCCGGCTTCCTAACTGGGATACGAGGTAAAAACTTTACAGTGGAACCTTGGCTTGCGAGCATAATTTATTCCAGAAACAGGCTCATATTACAAAACACTCGTAAATCAAATAGAATTTTTCCATAAGAAATAATAACCACTCAAATTATTCGTTCCACAGCCAAAAAAATTAATAAAACAAATTAATCTGGACTTTACCTTAAAAAAAAAAAAAAAAAAAGTTAAAAAATATCCTGCCAGATAAATGTTTCCATTTAAGCATGCAGGCGCTGCATTTGTGTGTGTGTGCACGCACATTAATGGAATGACTGTTTTATTGAAAAATTAACAAGGAACATCGCTAATGACACTTGTGTGCGCACATACTAACGGAATCACTGTGGTAAAGTAAATAAATAAATAAACGACTCAGCACTTTACCTTTGAAAAGAATCGCGACAGAGCAGAGTTTCCATGTAGAGCAGAAAGTGTGTGTCTATGTGTGTGTGTGTGTGTGTGTGTGTGTGTGTGAAGCCGAGGTGGAGTGGGGATGTAAAGGTGTGAGAGAGAGAGAGAGAGAGAGAGAGAGAGAGAGAGAGAGAGTGTGTGTGTGTGTCAAATTACGCACGTGCGCACACACAGGACTAACGACACGCTGAAACAGAGAGGGAGATGTTGATTATTCCAGTAAGAGACGAGCACTAATACCCAGCAGGGGAGACGATTACCCACAATTCCAGAGTGCAAGAGAGAGAAAAATCATTGGCTCAGTTGTGATCACGTGACGCTCGGTGTCAAAACAAGAAGCGCATGCATAATACACGATACTCAGTACTCGTAAACCAGGACTTGCTCGTTGTCCAAGTCAAAATTTATTACAAATCTTTGCTCGTCTTGAAGAACACTCGTAAACCGTGTTACTCGCAATCCGAGGTTCCACTGTATTCGTATCCCAGTTAGTATGTAGTATTATATCTGTAGTATTATTCCGGTTCTTTATAATACTACAGGTGGGACACTCAACTATTCCCACACTGGCAAAGTATTTGCCAAGTCTGTTTAGAAATAATGATTATGTCAGATATACGCTGCTCATTAAAAATTTAAAGCTCTTGTATTTGAAGTTAGTTTGTATTGATGAAATGCATTGCTTGGTTTTGAGGAGAGAAAACGAATGCCTTTAGGAGCGCGCTGCATTTAATACTAATGCTCAATTCAGTTGTGAAGTGGGTGAATAAAAAACTTTTGAGTTTTTTTTTTTTTAGTTCAGTTTTGTAATGAATCGGAACATTATTTGAGGAATAAATCTTACAGAGTGAGGCGGTCGTCCCACTTTGGGCTGGAGGGGTTGTGAGACTTGGTGGTCTTCCTGCTCTCTCCCTCTGCTGTCACCTCCACGTAAATGGTTGCACCAAACCAGTTCTTCTTCCTCTTGAGTTTGGCACATAAAACTGAAATGAAACGAACCAGGTTATCAAAATGAAAAACTAAAAGCTAATATAAGCTAGAAACAACACACACAATTAGTGATGTATTAAAGTTGATTTGTCGTTTTTGGAAATTAAATGCTTCCTTCTGAATGGACACTATGACCAAAAGTATGTGGACACCTGACCATCACACCCTGGATTAACATCCCATTCTAAACGTATCCTCCTTTTACTGTTGTCGGACAGCCACTCTTCTGGGAAGGCCTCTGTGCGGATTTGTGGTCATTCAGGTACAAAAGCATTAATGAGATCAGGCACTGGTTTTGGATGAGGAGGTCTGGGGTGCAGCCAGTGTTCCAGTTCAACCCAAAGGTGTTCAGTGGGACGGAGTTCAGTCAGAGCTCTGTGAAGGACACTCACGTTCTTCAGCTACAACTTTTACATCACATCGGGATCAAGAAAGAAAGAAAGAAAGGAAGGAAGGGAACGGGAAAGAGGGAGGGAGGGAAGAAGGAAGGAAGGGATCCATCCATGTATCCATCTCCATGAATCAGTCTTTGTGCACAGGGGCTTGGTCATGCTGGAAGAGGTTTGGGCTTCTTACTTCCACTAAAATTAAATTATTATGCTACTGCATTTGAAGTCCTTTAATTGAACATTAATTTAACAGCTTTTGTTTATTAAATATAGTTGCTTTTTCCAACTTTGTGGCAACACTTCCTCGAAATACTGTGTGATAAATCAGGTGTTCAAATACTTTTGATGATAGTGTGCATACAAGCAAATATTGAGAGTCTTTCAAACTTAATAGAAACTAATTTTCTGCAGATGCATTTACACAAGACATCTGCATTCATGAAAACTGTCCCATGTGTAAATGTGTAAATCAGGAGACTTGACTGATCGGCTTCAGATCATGGAACTGAAAAGTATAATTGAACATTAATGTGATGAATCTTTGGTAAAACTTTTTTCATATAAACATCATGAAAGCTCACTGTACTTTCTTCAAGTGAAACCGGCACTTGCTTGATGTGACCTGATGTACAGAAGACTTCCAGCACAGTACGGTGTTGAGACTCTTAGCCGCAGTAAAACATTTGAAATGGTGCAAATGTTTCACAGAAGGATTAAAATAAAAACTGTACACACAATCATCCACCAACACCACTTGCACACTGCAGGAACTTCCACATGTTTGGGCCATTAAAGTAGTTCCTGGGAGGCCAGAATTTCACACATGAGTTTATACTAAAACTCACATTGAGTTTATACATAGTTATATGCAGGTTTTTTTTCCTCTCATAACTGTGTTCTGTTATTCTGCACAATCAAAATTCCCAGTCTGACTTAAACGGCCCTCGTAATTATACATATATAAAAAAAATATAAAAAGAACACAAGAATTTAGAACAAAACAAAAGAACAAAATAAGCATCAGGAAAACCTTTTGAAAATCTGGCAGCATGTTTTGAACTGTTCGTTTTCGAGACATGGAAAGGCAGTAACGAGTTCCCTGGATGAGATGCACGAAAGAAGCTGTTGCTGAAATCTACAAAGACACGCAGTCTGAGCATTGCCAACTACTTCAAATGATGTGTAGAGTGTTGTGATTAAACTTTTTAACCCTTGGAGAAAATAATAAGTAGCTGATGTATGGTGTAAACTGTGATACTCGACGCAGAAATCGTGTAGGAGCCCTGTGTTTACCGATGGCATGGAGCTGAGACGTCCTCCCGTGGTTATTGCGGCAGTCCGATCTGGATGGGGCCGTGGCCATGTCATACACGGACGTGGAAGCCTAAAATTTCAGACATCAATTATGTATGGGGAGGAAAGAAGAAGAAGGATGGAGTGAGAGACAGACAAAGACACACGCACACACCAACCTTCAGTAGTGCTACACTACAATCAGAGATAAATATCTGCAATTAAAAAAGGAAAAGGGAAAAAAAAACCCTCTCCTATTGCACTTTACAGAAAAATTCATTACATCAGACAGACGGAGTCGGAGCGTGCGAGTCAGAGACGGAGAAGGAGACAGAAACAAACAGACAAATGAATGATAAGTGTACATTATCATGGGGTTTCATGACAGATGGTAGAAAACAGTTTCATAGAAATAAGGCACAAAAGTTACTGCATGCACACAAGACTGTTTTGAATGAATGTTTTATCATTTCAAGCAAATTAAAATAAAACTAGACTCAATCTTACTCCTCTTACTCCAAATCAAGATTCCAATTATTAACAAAATGAACAATTTTTTTTATTTATTACTTTTTTTTTAAACTTGCATCTAAAACCCTTGCAACGATTACACCCTACCATTTTCTCTTTGTCGCTAGGTGGTTGTTATGGTACTCCAGGT
This sequence comes from Clarias batrachus, assembly GCA_003987875.1. Classification (NCBI taxonomy): domain Eukaryota; kingdom Metazoa; phylum Chordata; class Actinopteri; order Siluriformes; family Clariidae; genus Clarias; species Clarias batrachus. The sequence continues at coordinate 301,541 of QMIH01000155.1, read as the reverse complement.
TATTTGCCATCCCAGCTGGTTGTTGAGGTGTTTCTAAGTGTTGCTGCGCTAACCCACTTGGTCGCCAGGAGTTGTTATGCTAACCCAGATTGTTTAATGCTTGTGTTGCAATGTCATGCCAGGTTGGGTGGTTGCTATGGCATTACATGCCGTTGCTATGCCACCCCAGCTGGTTTATAGCATGTTGCCCAGTGGTTACTACACTACCAAGTTGATGATACTGTACATGATTGCCATGTTAACCCTGTTGGTTGCTAAGGGGTTGCTATGGTAACGCAGTTGTTATACAATATTCAAAGTAATTCTTAGGCTGCTTCTGGATTCCTTATGCATTACACAATGATGATCATGTATCATGTTAGTAGGTCTTATGGTTTTTCCCTGCATGGACTAAAAATAAAAGCACCCCAGAGCGTGCGCCTGATGGCCTGATTCCGATCGTTGCTAATGGAGACAAACAGAACTGTAATGCTTCCTAAAAACAAAGACCCAATTCCAAAATCGGATCTATAGGAACGAAAATGTTCACTTTGAATAACATTAATTTCAATTCAGTTTGAAAATGTTCAATTGAAATAACATTACATTTAATTCAATTGGAAAAAATTCTAATTTTATTCAGTTTAAAAATGTTCAATTGAAATAATATTCATCTGAATTCGGTTTGAAAATGTTTAATTTGAATAACATTCATTTGAATTATTTTTTTTTTATATTCAAACATTAATTTGAATTTGGTTTGAAAATTTTTACTTTGAATTCGGTTTAATAAAAATTTATTTGAAAAACATTCATTTGAATTCGGTTTGAAAATGTTAACTTTGAACGTTTTCATATTAAATTCAGTTTAATGTTATTCAAAGTTAACATTTTCAAACTGAATTCAAATGAATAATTTACTTAACATTCATTTGAATTCAGTTTAGAATGTAAAACAAACATTTTACACCGAATTCAAATGGATATGTAAATTGAAAGTTTTCAAATTAAATTCAGTTTAATGCTATTCAATTTACATTTATTTGAATTCAGTTTGAAAAGGTTTAATTGTATTACCATGCCAACATAATTAGATATAACTAATCTTGCATTAAGATTAAATGAAAAATGTGTAAATAAAAAAAAAAAAACATTACAACATTTTAAATGCTGCTTGCATGTGTAAGCACACAGAGGGTTGCGTCATGACACGCCATGTTTTCAAACACATCCAGGGTGAGGGTTCTCTTGGGTTACTTACGATAGGGGGTGGGGGTGGAGGGGGGGATATGTGCGCGTTTGTGTGTAAAGCCCTCCTCCGGATCCTCAGCCCACACCGTGGCCCATGGTTACCACTACAGTGAGACAGGAGAGTACATCGTTAGTAACAATCACAGGAAAAATAAATACCAGACTGCAACAGAACACAACGTGATTGTAATGTACAAAATGGGGAGGGGAAAAAAACAAGGAGGAAAAAAGCTGCAGCTTCATTAGCAGTCAGAGTGATTAGGAGTGACTGCGTAGGAGGAGGAGAGCGAGAGAGCGACCGGGACGGAGAAAGACGCTCAGATACGAGAAGACTTTAAGCAGCTTAAGAGGAAACCAATTAGGCCAGAACCAGTGAACACTGATAGGAGAGGTGATAAGAAGAGAGAGAGAGAGAGAGAGAGAGAGAGAGACGGGGGGGGGGGGGGGGGGGGGGGGCTTGGAAGATGAGCAATGGCAGCAATGTTACTTCACTATTACTACATGAAATTAATTTATTTATTTTACACAAAGGTTCACTGTGTTAAACTAATAAGATGTTAAAGAGCACACATCCTGAGCCAAACTGATTTTTATCATTATAAAAATAAGAAATACAAAAAATAATGATATACTACTCACAATTAGACTAAAGTATTTGGATATTTCTTATTATTTCTGGCTCTCCCACACTTTATCTCGACTTAAATGTAATAAATCTACAACATGTGATTACTTTCCTGAGCACACGTTCTCTAAATATGACATCTATACCAGCTAGATCAAAGTTATTCCAAAAAAATATGACTACGTACAATGAACCATACATTGTGACATCACAATTCGTTTGTTCGTACGGTGGGTTGGCCTCCAATAAGTTGCATTAACGTCACCTTCTCATTTATCCTTCTTTCAGTTTAAATCCTCTTTTAAAAGTTTAAATACACTTCCCTTCCTGGTCTTTTTTCTCCATTTTTCTAATATACTTTTTGAGCATATGCAGCCTTTCCAAACTCCCACTGGTCCTCCCCTTTCGCCGTCTGCTGTAGACGTGTTGCGATCTGATCCAGGGTCTCAGTAGCCAAGAGATGCAAATTAATTAACTCATTCATTCATTCACTTATATAGTCATTAAATTAATAAATTGTGCATCTAATGAGACCGCTGTGTTTGATTACCAATCTACATAACACAGTATTAATATATTGCATGCAGGTCGCGTCTTTTAGAAGTTGTTATCTGCACTTTATATATAAACAGTTACACGTGAAATGTAATACTGGTTAAAATGAACTCTACAGTAATTTGTTTTAAAGACTAAAAATAGCAAGAATACAGCACTCCAAAGTCGGGCTGGGTTTGTTTTTTTTTTTTTTACAGACAAAACAGGACACTGTGTATGATGCACTACATACAGTACATGTTGCTTTTCCCTTTGCGTGATTCAAATTGTGATAGAAGTATTGTGACATCATTAAAATGAGCAAGAAATATATATATATA
>QMIH01000155.1:286964-297933 GCA_003987875.1 Clarias batrachus | reverse complement strand
ACACACGTACACACACACACACACACACGTACACACACACACACACACACACACACACACACACACACACACACACAGGGCAATGTGGGGTCGCCAGTTAGCTTAATCTGCATGTCTTGGACTGTCTTCTTTAGCGAGAAGGCTACAATAAGTCTCCTACCTCCTCCCGTCAATGCTATACAGGCAGACAGACAGTCCCAAACATATCAACCTTGGAATTTCCGCAGATACGAACGGACTGCGGTTCTACGAACATTTGTAGATACGAACAAACCACAGGAGTAGCTCATGTGTATTGTACAAAAAATAATAATAATAAAAAAAAAAAAATAAAAAAAAAAACAGACACTACACTACAGTGCCCCAGATACCTATATTTACAATTATATACAATATTCTTCCTGTATAAACAAATGTATAAAAGTCCGTTATATTATGAGCGTGTCTGTCTGTCTGTCTGTGTGTGTGTGTGTGTGTGTGTGTGTGTGTGTGTGTGTGCGCGCGAGCGTGTGAAGGAGAAATTATTCGGTCTCACTGGTTTCAATCAATCAGTCTAAAAGCACAATGATTAAAAATGTCTGTCCTGTAAAGCCGTCCTGATGGTGAATAATCCTAATTTTGGAAGAAAAAAATAAATCCTATAATGAGACAGTTCACAGTCCGAAACGGTGGAAAACAGCTCTGAGACGAAATGCCATCCAGGATTCCCCTTGCGATTTAAAGACGAAGAGACAACACTGTTACATTTCACATACCATTAAAGCCTTGGATTGCGAGTAACTTGCAACTTTGCAACTTGGTGAGGTTTTTTGCTCTACGAGCAGTCCGTATACGCGCTCTCTCTCTCTCAGATGGATGATCATACAAAACACTTTACTCTTTTGCCAGGTGGAAAAAGGTACAGAAGCACTTTGGCCCAAACAAGCAAAACAACTGTGCACCTGTTTTTTTCCATGAGCCACCAGACTCAACACGTCATCTTTGCACGCATTAATCATCAACATATCGCAAATATCTTCCTGTTGCACTTTTACTCTTATCAGGACTGTTGAAGTGGTCGGTGCTACATCCGTCTTGCACATCTGTCTTGCACTCTTTGCACTTTGACTCGACTTCACATGCAGACGCTTTTCATGTGTAATGCTCTTCACCACGTCAGACTTAATTATACAGTACAAAAAAATCTGTAGCTTCATTTTAACTTGAACAAAATCTGGACAACATGGGCTTCGCATGAAGAATATGAACCTCGGGAATCGGGACAAAATCTTTTTTTTTTTTTATGACACTTGTTTTTTTCCCCCCAAAAATACATGAATTATTCTTGTGAGTGCCTGCTTTATCCAAAACACACCAGACCAAAGGGTCATTTACATCTACAGGATGATGTGTTTCCAGTCTGTGGCTGTGATAAAGGTCGTCACTGAAAAATCCAACCTGGCTGGAAATCTGCAAACATCTTGACCCCGTGACCTTTGGGTTTACTCTGGCTTACTGTTAAACAAATCAAGCCAGTTCACTGGTATAACCACAAGACTCATCTACTTACATCATCGAGACGCATGACAGAAAGGTCACGTATTGACTCATCACTAGAGATTAAAGATTGTGATCTACCCACGGAAATTTATATATACGAGTTAGAGTTTATATATATATAAAGATAAATCCATAATGCAAGGTGCAGGCCATCATACTCTTCATCTAGGACACGAGCATCATTTACTGCTGAACGTGCATCATTAGCTGCAGGAATAAAGCGCAGACCACCATGACTGACTGATGTGAGTGCACTCTCCCCCCTCTTGAACATTCTTCGGGAGGGTTCACGCAATCGGCACAGGATCTGGAATCCGATTCCGGTCACGGGCCGATCGATTGGTGTGTCTTTAATCACCATTAGACCATCCTTATCTCTCTAGAGGGGGTGCACAAATGACTAGTCCAGGCGCCTGGGGAGAAGCACAAGCACATCACATGGCCCGGCTATTCATTCTGATTTGTAGTTAGCTGCTGCTATGCCGGTCAGAGAAAAGAGAGAGAAAAAAAAGGAAGGAAAAAATAAAAAATAAAAAAAGTCCTAGTAACTTTCATCTGCCAACTGTGAAGAGGAACAACGTTCGTTTCTCAAAGATCTTCCACACAGCATGAGTACAACAAATATCATTGTATTTGTATTAATCTCTTCTGAAATTATTTTATCTTTTCACTATTATTTATTCATAACAAATGACCGAAGTCAGAAAGAAAAAGAAACGAGAATAAAAAACAAACAGAAACAGTTTTACAGTTCTAAAGATTGCAGCTTCTGCTTCTTCTTCTTCCAATCATGCTGGAAATTATTTCCCGTTCCAAATTTTCAGCCTTTTTTTTCCTTTTTAATAAAAATTGTTACCCAATATTTATGACGGATATGACAGATTTCATTAGATGATTATAAACTCTCCTAAACATCCCTCACTGGCCCTGACAGACTGGTCAGCTGCATCAGTGTATTGTGCTGGCACTAGAATGGTGTTTACACGCGCGCACCAGCCAAAACATTACTAAGCATGTATGACGTGCGGGAGTGGGCGGAGCTTTAAGAGGTTCAACCCCACGTGTAAACGTCGGTCATCGCAGACGCCGTTCTGAGGGATTTTTCGTGTGAGGGACCTCGTCCCAGTGTACTGCGGGTGAGATCTGTGTTATGAAGCGTCTCTGAACACGAGGCTGAAATTAATAAGCCGTCATCAGTGTCGCCATTTTACCAAAACATCTACTTGATGAATAAAAAAAAATAACAATAAAAAATTCGAACTCTTCAGCACTTCGGCTCTGATCCGCGCTTTGGGACGAATCCAGATAAAAGCTCAGGAAGAAATTACTGAGAAAACAGAGTTGAGAAAAGATGGAGTCGAATGGAGTGCTTTTAGTGAGATATCCACTGTGACGGACAGACAGAAAATATGTTCGGCTTTGATTCGAGTCAGCACAAAAAATAAATAAATAAAAGCATCCTAAATCAGCTCGGTTGCGATTTCTGCTGCGCACACACTGTATGCATTTGGACTGATTTTAGCCACGAATCAAAGTCTCGCAGCGTGAGCAGATCCACGGTCTGATTTCCCGCATTTCCATGTCACGTCACCTCGATGGGTGTGTTTACACTCCAACACTCCACTAATAATGAGAACAGCAGCCCAACTGGAATAAAACGGCGTCATCAGCCAGTCCGGCCTGGGCGGAAAGAATATTCAATCACAGTGAGTGGAGTGAACCCTTGATAATCCATTCATTAGGTAAATAAATCCGTTCATCTAGGAACCTCTGCAGCCCAGCCCGTGATTACCGTCGTACTTATTCCCATTTTTACAACCACGGCAGGAGCTCTGGTCAGCATTCACACACTGCGGGCGATCTGGGAACGCCAATTAGCCCAACCTGCGTGTTTTTGGACTGTGGAAGGAAACCGGAGGAAACCATGGAAACTCCATGCACACAGAGACCCAGAGGCGGGAACTGAACCCGGAACCTGGTGGTACAAGGCGACACCGATAACCACCAAGCCATCGCGCTGCCAAATCTATCATCATAGAGCTGAAGAAAAAAAAAAAGTTTGTAACAAATAATCCTGTCGATCATTTTATAGAAACGTAAATATAAGGCAAATATAAGGATAAGATCGCCTCAATGTAGAAACTGTTAAAATCTGCAACTAATGGCGGAGTACTGTGAAATAAGACACTGTAGGAAATGCATGCGTCCCACGAAAGAAGAAATAAAATAATAATGATTATAGACAGATAAAACCATAAACAATATGTCTATTGTCAGGAGTGAATGTAGTCTAAAATCCATAACCTGATGTGGCTGTAAGGCAAGGTGGAGGACAGAACTGGAAATCACACAAATTTCTACTCATGTCTTATTATTATTATTAATATTTAATAATAATCATCATATATACAGTATATCATGTCTACTTATTCTGCTTTGGTATAGCCTCAGATAACGAACGGGGCCAGGGTTAAATGGAAAATGGAAAGCTAGTGCTCTATTCAGGGTGCAAGTTTGAACCCCTTGAACATGGTTAGAGAGGGATTTAGGATCCAAACTCAAGTCGGCTTTATTGTCATTCCAACCATATACAGTTCAGTACACAGTGAAACGAAACAACGTTCCTCCAGGACCAAGGTGCCACATACATGCAAATGACATAAATTAACAACACAACATAGCAACGCAGATTTTACTTTTTTTAAGTCAATTTTTATACAAGAAGAGACAACACTAGACAACAGACAGAAGTGCACGTGTGCAAACAAGAGCTACATGATAACAATAACAGTGCAACACAACACGTGTCAGCACTGAAATGGCTTTTTTTTTTTTTTTTAGTGATGAGGTACAGTATGTGTTGAGGTATAAAATATTTGTGCCAATAGCAGAGTGAGATAAAGATTGTGCAAATATTGCAAATAGTAAATCAGGTAGGTGGGTATGAACAAATTAGGATGGGTGTAGATCAGAGTGATTGGGCATGTTTATCAGTTCAGTTCGGATGTTATTTAGTTCATCTGAGAGATTTGTGTGTGCGCGCACGTGTGTGTGTTTATCAGTCCAGTCCTTTTCTAACTAAACATGTTCGAAGCAAAGTTAGTTTTGTACCTCGCATTAATTAAGCCGTGAACAGAACAACAGGGACGGATCAGAGGCAAGTTTACTTTAATTCACAGTCAAATCTTAGAGCTGTGTAAGCTAGTTTATTACGACTCCACAACAATTCCATGTTAACCATACACTTTTTGGGAAGTAGGTTCAGTCCCAGATCTCATACCCGTGTTCTGTTCCTAATGATTACACCAAAATATTAACCGTCTTAAAGATGTACTGAAAGATTAGTGACGACGTGATGATATCGGTTTTCTATTTGAGACGATTACAAAATGCTTTAAATACCGAGCCGGCCAGTTTGTTTAACCTTAAACATTACAGCGTGATTTGAAAGCCAGATGACATGTTTTGGCTCCCGTATGATATCTGGAGGACGCCGCTTGTAATCCTTCAGATGTACGCAAGATAGCATGTAAACAATGGCACTCGCATAGCAGCTGCAGGCGTGTAGGTACGCGTGGCGAAAGCGCAGTGTGTATTTGTGGCTTTACCGGCTTCTGGACAGCCATCAACAACAACATCAACATCATCATCATCATCATCATCATCATCATCATCATCAACAACATCAACAACATCAACAACATCAACAACATCAACAACATCAACAACATCAACAACATCAACAACAGGGGTCAACCTGTAGTTCAAATCCAAAGGAAAACTCGGACAAAACTACTGAAATAAAAATGTGGACCTACAAACCTCCTTAGAAGAATATCCCAAACAACATGAAAAGTAACCTTATGGTGCACAAGGAGGACCGTTCAGTCAAACCGGTCATTAGATTTGCCCATTTATGAAACAAATATATATATACACATTTATTACAACTTTTGGTTGTTCTTTCTCCTTCTTCTTTCTTTAATTTTTCTTAAAGAAAACACACACACTGTACATGGGTCACACAAGTACTGTCTTTTAGTTATTTGTTCTTGTATTTGTTGTTTTGTTTGTCTACAAATGTCCAGTCTTTTGTTGTGAAATAAGAAGAAGAAGAAAAAAAAAAAAGGGGGAAAAAAGGAAGAAGGCTTAACTAGAAACCTAAAGCACTTGAGAATTGGGAAAGTTAAAACTCCGGTCCTGATTAAGTCGTCCGGCACGACAACCTCTTGAAGCCGTGACGAAATGTCTTATAGACAACAAAGTAAACGGAGCGGCCATCACAAACGCCTGAGAAAAGTTGTGGCCTGAACTGAAAAAAAAAAAAAAGGAAAAAAAGAAAAAGGTCTTTAAGCAAGAAGAGATCACCGAGTTACATCAGGAGGAGCGAGACTGTAACGCTCGTCACTTTTCTTATACATCGTGCACAGCTAAAGGTTTTCTATATTATATCATTTTTATTATATTCTCATTTCATATTCTATATTCCTTTATTTCTCCGGTTTATGTGACAAACTTGAATTTGAACCTAATGTTTGATTCAAGTCGAGCAGATAAAGATGATGTCATCAAATGCCATAACGACAAACCCGGAACTAACAAAGTGGATGTAAAGTTTTAGCAGACTGAAAATGAGCCGTGTTGTGACGCGCCAACAAATAGAGATGACGAGTGTAAAGAGATCGACCTTCATACTAGACCAAACGACAGACGGACACATCATTGATCCCGAACTGTATTCCATTGTCTCTGTACATGTACCTTAGTCAATGACAATAAAGTTGAATCTAATCTAATGATCGGCTTTCATCTTTGACTCGAGTCGTGTCCGAGTAAACACGAGCTTTGCAAATGGACTCGACCTCAGGACTCTGATCCCAGTGTTCACAGTCTGCTACTCGTGTATAACGTGAACGCAGGTGCTTCTCTTCAACATGACCGATTCCCAGCATGGTGGTGTTGGAGCACATCTGAACCGAAATGAATCCAATCAGTGGGTTTTCTTCACAGTTTGCTGGACGGATTTTACCCAAACTCGGAGCCAGAACTCTCTGGTCTCCTTTCAGCAGTGTATTAATCCAGTCCTGGAGTTTCACAATCCTCCAACCAGTAAAGCGTGAACTTCCCTAATTTCATTTCAGAAGAGCCAAAGGATGACCCGATATACACTTTTTTTTTCCTTTAAATGTTGAAGATGGAGGGTAAAAGCTGAAGTGCTGAGAGTTTTGTGTGAAAAACCACGGACCAGGACAGAATAGTCAAAACAGTCAAACTGCATGAGTCATTAAAAGTGCTTAAACTGTACATAAAAAGTCACCATCACAACCAGTTTAAAAAAAAAAAGTCTTTAAGAGAGAAACAGAACAAGCTTATAGTTAATCCAACATCATCACAACCTGATTTAGAGAAATCATCTCATATATCGTGATTCTTTCTTGTGCCAATTCATGCATCACAGCACTGACTGACTTTTTATTTATTTATTTTTTATTTATATACTGTATGTTTGCTTTTTATATGGCTGAATTTTTCAATTCCTCCATCATTCTGCTCTAAAATTAACTATTGACATGATGGTGGCAGCACAGCATCCTGTACGATGGAAACAAACCATTTGCTAAAATTGTGTAGAACTTCGACCAAATCTAAACATATATAAAATTGAGACGCGTACAAAATCGTAATTCAAATTGAATCCTCCTGATGTACAGTACAGACCAAAAGTTTGGACACACCTTCTCATTCAAAGAGGTTGAATTTGTATTATGGCAAGAAAAAAGCAGCTAAGTAAAGAAAAAAAAACGAGCGGCCATCATTACTTTAAGAAATGAAGGTCAGTCAGTCCGAAAAATTGGGAAAACTTTGAAAGTGTCCCCAAGTGCAGTCACAAAAABCATCAAGCGCTACAAAGAAACTGGCTGACATGCGGACCGCCCCAGGAAAGGAAGACAGAGAGTCACCTCTGCTGCGGAGGAGAAGTTCATCCGAGTCACCAGCCTCAGAAATCGGCGGTTAACAGCAGCTCAGATCAGAGAGCAGGTCAATGCCACACAGAGTTCTAGCAGCAGACACATCTCTAGAACAACTGTTAAGAGGAGACTGTGTGAATCAGGCCTTCATGCTAGAATATTTGCTAGGAAACCACTGCTAAGGACAGGCAACAAGCAGAAGAGACGCGTTTGGGCTAAAGAACACAAGAAAGAACACAAGAAAGAAAACTCGCTGAATGAGGTGGTGTGTCCAAACCTTTGGTCTGTAATGTACATCTACTGTATACTGGGTTAAATCCCTCATCACACAGCTGCTTTTATTGTCGGCTGACTGATTATGCTAGGATATCTGGGGTGACGTCGTCTCTAACTGCTAAATTGAGTTCCACAATGGCTGACAGCGTTCGAGATACTGTAGCTAGCTAAACCTGTAGATGAGTGAAGCTATTCAGATAAAGAATTGGTTATTTACTCCCCTACTTGTGCAAAAAGACCTGTTCTTACTCGGTCTGACAAAACAAAACATTTTTATTTATTTTATGTCGCCATTTCAGAAAGGTCAAATTACTGGGCTGCATTAAGCAAAGAAAACAACTCAGGAGATTTGAAATGATTGGAATTGGGTTAAGTACTCTTCAGCATGTTATCAAAATCTGAACCGTCAACGTTGTGTAAGGTATATGGTCTGGAAAATTTAATCTTGAATGGAGATCACTTAAGTGCTTGAAGTTGCAGGGTAGAATCAATATAAACAGTAAACAAAAAATAATAAAAGAAAAAATAAATATATTAATAATGATAATAATCAGAGCTATGTTTAATAGTGAAAGTAAAAGTATTTTCACACACACAATGTGATGAGAACTCTCAGGATTGGGATTAAACAGCTGTGTAGCGATAAGAAAACAACTTGTTAGTTAAAAAAAAACACAGTTTGCTGTGGAGTATAAAGATTAGGCTTTGGAGCGATGGAAAAAAGGTCATGTGGTCTGATGTGTCCAGATTGTCCCCTATTCCACAGCGATGCGATGTGTGTGTCCAATAAAATGAAGTCAGCTGTTCTACACGAACTGGCTGTTTATTTGGACAATTATGAAGTTCACAAAGCTATAAAGAAGCAAAAAGTAACATTTTCAAAACAGGAATAGGAAACTTTCCTAGTAGGAAACTTACAAACTTTAAAAGCAAGAATAGAGCTGTAGTATTAGTATCATGAAGTCTAGCATGATACATCAGGGTCTGTAGCAAACAAAGGACAAGATGATGTGAAACAGCCATTTTTCATCTCAAGAGCAAGTTGAATGCAAATTGATAAAAAAATAATAAATAAATAAAAAAAAAGACGTCATGACTCATACTGCTGTCACAATCTCAGAAAACAATGAAACACTCAAATTAAGTCGCATTCCTCAATACACACGTCTGTTAACTACAACTATTTGCAGGCTGCATTGGTTTATTCCACTTTGGGTGAACTGAACCAATTGTGATTACACTATGTAACAAATTTTCACTTTTCTTCTGTTCCTGGGTTGAAAGTGTGTTTTCCTAACCCGTGAGGTCTAGAACAGAAAGGAAATCGCTGTTATTCCAGAAAAACTTTGCTTCTGTGACAGGGAAATTTTGAAAATCCTGCGTTTGAGAAAATTCTCGATTCACTTTCAATGCCGAGCTTCCTCCTAGAATATTCCTGAACTGATAGAGTTGTCCAGATGTTTCTACAATTCTCCTGAACACTCTAGAGCGTTCGAGAAACTCTCAGAACTTTCTAGAACGTTCTAGAACATTCCAAAAGTAGCTATACAAGTATACAAGTTTCCAATTCGTGTTATTGCGGACTGAAAGGATAACGATTCGTAGTTGAAGAGAAGTTATTTATTTGATATGGCATCAAGAGGTTGTTTGCATCCAGCTGATTCATTCTGCTACGTGTGCGGACGATTCATAAAGACAAGAGCGAAAAAGTATTCCGTGGAAGCAAGTCGTATAATGTGCGAGGCCTACGAGGCATACTTCGGCGTGCCGGTCGGGGACCAAGACAAATCTTGGGCACCACATTTCACATGCGAATTTTGCAGGAAAACACTTGAAGGTAAACTGAACAGTTGCTTTCAATGCTTTAGATCTAGTTCATTTCAAGGAGTTGTAACTTACAAAGTGCTTATGCCACCGCTGCACATCAAGTTAGGCCTCCTTAAGCAATTTGTCACTGCTCTTGACAAGAAGTCAGCAGCATTTAAATACCGCCAAGATCTTTTTCCAAAGCTGTCCGAGGCTAAGGTCAGCGTTGGTATCTTCGTCGGACCACAGATCAAGAAGATCATAGAATGTGAGGATTTGGCAAAGCTGTTGAACAGGACGGAGAGAGAGCGGCTTGGAGCAGTTTCGTTGCAGTTGTTCATGGCTTCCTAGGTAATCACAAAGCTGAAAACTATGTGGCGTTGGTGCAGACTCTCATAAAGAATTATGCCAAAATGGGATGCAGAATGTCTCTGAAAGTCCATATCCTTGATTCGCATATCCTTGACTCGACAAATTCAAGGAGAACATGGGCGCTCACTCTGAGGAGCAAGGCGAGCGCTTTCATCGAGATATATTGGACTTTGGACGCCGTTACCAAGGACAGTATAACAAAAACATGATGGGGGACTACATTTGGGGGCTACTTCGAGAAAGTGATTCACAGTACAATCGTAAATCTAGAAAATCTATGCCTTTCTGAACCTTGTTGAGTGGTTTCCGACTGTGTTTGTCTATTCCTTGTGCAATTTTTGTTTTTACCTGATCATAATGACGAAAATGAAAAAAAAAATCGTTTATTTTCACACAAAAAAACGAGTTTTCTTCGGGCTGTTGTCATGAAAGCAAAGTTTGTGCTTAATGAAGTCATTTTTTCACATACTTTAGACATAAGCAATTGAAATATAACACTTAGAAGCCACGAACAAAAATTGTGTTAGTGTTATTTGGACTAAATTAGAGATTCATGTCTTATGACCAGTAATTAATAAGGACTTCACTAAGAAAAAAAAAGACACTTATGGCTCAGGTACAAGCTTACAAATCCTAAAAGCACACCGTTCATCTTCTGCTGTGAAATCCGCAGAGTCTGAGGCGCTCGTGTGATCGTGGCTCCAGGTGACGCTGCAGTGCATTTACTCCGCGGAGGGCGAGGCTCGGCTTCACGCACCATCAATTTAGGACTCGGAGGACACGATACAGAACTTCAGCACCAGCCGAGAGCAACGCAATGCTGCAGGAGGATCGGCAAAGCCCAACGAGTTTCACTAATTAGCCCCGGTTAATGTGAAATATTAATTGAAAATAATAATAATAATAATTACAAATAATAATATAAATAAATAAGGTCTGGATAAGTCTCAATGATGCCAAAACTCTAAATGAAGCCAAAAAGACAAACAACATTTTATATATATATA
>QMIH01000155.1:269130-279252 GCA_003987875.1 Clarias batrachus | reverse complement strand
ATATATATATACATGAAATGCTTCCTCCCCTGATCAGTGAATCCCCATTAAAGAAGACTCAATGCTGTATTTCGTAGCATTCATCACAGAGTCCGACATAAATCAGATTTTTCACCTATTGTGACTTCATATAAGAAGAGCCCCTCCCCTGGCCTGTTGCTCAGTCTCACTCTGGTGGGGTGGGGGAGGAATTACCCAAGATGTATTTCATCTCCAGCATTAATACACACTTCAAAAACACAAATTCAAATCATGTTTTATATCGCCAAAGCTGTTCCATTACCTTCTAATAGGGCTGTGTGATTTGTGTCGTATTGGATTCAAAAATATTTATCTAGCATTCAATTTATTTATTGTATTCAAACATTTACCTGGTATTTAATTTATTTACCCAGCAATGTATTTATCTTGCATTCAAATGTATTTATCCTACAATAAAGAATGTGACAAATGATTACATCAACAAGATATTTGATAACGTTTAGAACAGCAAAAATATTTAGAAATAATAATAAAAAAAGTTTTAAATACATAAATAAACCTATTGATAAACTCGACATAAATTCCTGACTATGCGTATATTGCCTGGACCTGGTTAGCACTGTCGCCTTGCACCGCCAGGGTCCGGGCTCGATTCCCGTCTCTGTGTGCATGGAGTTTGCATGTTCTCCCCGTGCTTGGTGGGTTTCCTCCAGGTTCTCCGGTTTCCTCCCACAGTCCAAAGACATGTAGGTTAGACTAATTGGCGTTCCCAAATTGCCCGTAGTGTGTGAATGAGTGAATGTATGTGTATGTGTGTCCGTGCCCTGTGATGGATTGGCACCTTGTCCAGGGTGTACCCTGCCATGTGCCCCAAGTCTCCTGGGATAGGCGCCAGGCCCCTGTGACCCTGAATACAGGATTAAGCGGTATAGCTGATGAGTGAGTGAGTGAGGGAGTAATTGTGCAACACTACTTTATCATTTCTATAGGAACAACTCATTAAATGATGTGGTAAAACTTCTTTAGTAAGGAGAGCTTTATGGAATGAGTGTCAAATATTCTTGGAAAACTGACTTTTACCAAGCGGTTCATGGTTTCAAAAGATGCATCTGTCTTACTAACATTCAAAAAAAAAAAAAGTCTGGTGAGAAAGTGACACTGGACAAAGTATGAGGTTTGACTTACATTTTTGCATCGTCTCTCCCTGTGCAGCAGACCACTGGAATTCTATAGGTTCATTCATGTAGGTTATCAGAGGACCTTTCTCCCGTGTTTCCTGAAGCACATCCCACAAGTTGAACTGGCTTGATCAGCACTTTTTATAAACCATACAGTACGGTCGGGATGATCCCACAACGGCTCAACACTGCTGAGATCTGGTGACTGTACAGCGCTGTCCATTACAGACAGGACAGCGGCAATGCTGCTTCTTCTCTAATGAACTCTTACAACATTTCAAGCTGTGCTCTGGGTCACTTGTCTTGTTGTAGGAGGAAACTGGTTGCAACTAAGCACGGTCCACAGGGTACGACATGACTAGGCCAAATGATGGCCTTCCCTGCTCAAGTTCACTTTTATCATATTTAATTCTCCCACTTTAACAAAGCAGATCAAAACCATAACCTCTCCACCAACATTCTGGAGTCATCTCTTGACTTTTCACACTGAAATTATGGTTTTTGCAGGAACCACTGGATAAAGCTGCCAGTTGAGAACCTGTCAGACATGAGTTTGTGAAACTACAGACGCGGAGTGACTCGTTTCTCTCCATCCTGAGGAGAGCCGGTTTGTGCTGTTCTTTAAATACACTAATACACACTCGCATATGAAATATTTTACATGGAAGAGCATTTCATTCTGAGAACAAGAGTGGACTGACAAGTTTCATAATCAAATCAGCAAATATTAATGCATCAGATACACAACAGGCATGAAAACAGCCACTTTTATTCTTCACATGACTACTAAGGGGTTTTCTAATGATTAATTAGCCTTTAACATGAGGTTTTCTGAAAATAATCCTCTTTATAACCCGTGTACATATCCCATTATCGAGAAGGCTGCAATCAAAGCAACCTGGTCACAATACCCAAGGGCCAATTTAATGAATATTTATGATAAGGTAAATAATATAAATAAATAATTTTAAAATATTTATATAACATTAATAATAATCCTTATTTTCTCAGTATGACAATTTTATTAATATACCAATTTAATAATATACTTTTTCCAATTTTGTTCGAATTTTTGAATAATTGCCATTACTTATTTTTACTTATTATTTTAGACTCAAGCCTTATTCAGCAGCTTCACAACTGAATTGTACATGAGGAATTAAATTAGCCTGTTTCTTATTGCATTAGTTTTCACTTTCACTCTCAACATTGAAACAATACAAAATTACATCAAATCCAAGAGTTTAACATTTTTTATTTAAATTAAATAGAGTGCACCACAGGTGAGATTATAAAGTTTTAGCGCTCGCAGTGTTTTGAGACTGGTGTAATTAGATTAGATTAAAGTTTATTGTCACTGGGCAAAGTACATGTACAGTGCTCGTGTACTCGGCATTAAATCGGTTATTCCAACAGGATCTGTCGGGGATGATCAAACTGAGAAACAGGCAGTTCTGGCTGATCAACCGGTGCATCTTTATTATAAATGTAATAAATCATTTAAAAATCAGTTTATAAAGATACTACACACAAACACACACACACACACACACACACACACACGCGTGTGTGTATGCATGTACAGTGTGTATAATATGAAACTTATAAACAAACTAATTGAATTTGGCAACAGGACCTACATTCGGTCGTAGCTGTCCTGTATTTCTTTGTTTTGGCACCTGTGGCTGATGGCCGCCACAGGGATTCGGACACACATCTGCAACACACAACAGCTGTTTCCTTGGAAACATAAAAACAGTAGGCTGGAAGTCAAAATAAACCATTTAGGAGTTGGAAAGCGACAGCTTGCTGGAAGTGATTTTCTCACAGCATGCAAGCCAAAGCTGATGAAAACACGGACAGTGGGAGACTCACGGCGAGACTACTGTACAACTTTTTAACATCAGATTTGAGCATTCAGTGCAGATTTTAGCATTCGCTCTTCACGTTATTTCTTTACACTAATCTCATGGGGGTCAGAGAGCTAATGAGTCTGTGTGATCATTACACGGTCGGTTTAATTAGAAGCCCATCCACCTCAGTGCGGTTTATTAGGTCTGAACGCAGCAATAGATACTCAGGTGTGGAACGGAACAGAACCCGGATAAAACGGGAAAGTTGCGTCAGTAAAACCTTTGCCAAGCTGCGTGCGGATCGGATGTTCCGCGGTGGTGACCCCTCGACTGGAGCAGCTGAAAGAACAACAACAACAACAGTATCTAGTGAATTCTTCTTTGCCTGCTCCGTCTCAAAGTTCTCTATACAAACCTGGCATGATTATTGATTTTAGCATTGCTAAAAACGAGCACCTCATCACCTCCATAAACACCCTGTCAACACTTCTTTAACCGTATTCAGTGTAAACCCAAACCCGAGCACATTATTAACTGTACTCTGATTTGCGCACCGTACACACAAATGTAAAGGTGTAAAAGCACCGTTAGTGTCAGAAAACCTACTGCAGACACCTTGAAATAAAACAAACATTCTTGTTTAAATAAAAATACATACCAACAATGCAAACAGCCGATATAGTTTACGTGTGGCAAATAGTGTTTTTTCTAAGCATGAACAAGGAAAAAAAAAAAACAATTTAAATAAATAAATAAATAAATACAAAATCACACTCTCACATATGGACTGAATTTACTACCAGGGTTATATTCTGTCTGAGATGTGGATATACTTTCAGACTAAATTTCTAGACCTACACACACTATATGGTCAAAATTATATGGCCAAATGTGTTTATTATTGAATTCAGTTGTTTTAATCAGGCCCCGTATCACCTGTGAAGGACAATCTTAATGCTTCAACATGCCAACATGCCATCGTGGACAATGCTATGCTTCCAACTTTGTGGCAACAGTTTGAGGAAGACCCTTTTCTATTCCAACATGACCGTGCCCCAGTGCACAAAGCAAGGACTATAATGACATGGTTTGGTGTGGAAGAACTGGACCGGACCGAACATGGAGCCCTGATCTCAACCCCATCCAGCATCTTTGGGGTGAACTGGAACAGAGATTCTGCACCAGACCTTATCCAACATCAGTGCTTGACCTCGAAAATGCTCTACAGAATGAATGAAACACAGAAACACTCGAAAATCTTGTGGACAGCCCTTCAAGAAGAGTGGAAGCCGTTATAGCTGCAAAAGGAGGACCAACTCCATACTGAAGTATATGTATATCTGCATCCAATGTCAATGTACGTTTGGCCAAATACTTTTTCTCATGTAGTGTATACACCCTCACAAAAACCACACACACACACACACACACCTTAATAACGTCCAACACTAAATGTTTGCTATGCTGAAGTTAAAGTTAATACTCCTTGTGTCACATTATAGTTCACCATCAACTAACACAAGCACAAGTCAACATTACTTACAACAAACTCCTCATTTCCAAACAAGTAACCAAAACAAAATGTTTGCCATTTCAAAATAGCTTTTAACGAATATCTTGCTCTTTCGTTCAGCTGTGTAAATAATTAGCTGTTTTGCTAGCTAGTGCTTGTTCTGTAACATGCTAGCTCTGTAACATGCTAGCTTAGATTGCTAAATCAAGCTATTATTCCCAGGATATAATGATACTTTTTAGGTCTTGGGTTTTAGTAATGGTAAGGGTCACTGGCAATGGGTTTACTGGATAATCTTAACTGGTTAACTGGGTGGTTAGGTGTAATGGTTAACTTAGCGGTCGCGCGCTGCACAACAGAGACGTTAGGAGTTGAATTCTCAGACATTATTAACGTTATTCTCAAGAGACGATATTAACGTTATTCTCACGCGACGTAGTTTTTTTTTTTTAAATAATCTGAGACGTCATTAGCGTTCATTTTTTGGAATTTTCAGAGACGTGATTCCCTGTTGGACAGAAATAATTGCTCAGTTAGTTAGTTGTTTTTTTGTTTGTTACGGAAGCTAGATGAGATAGTTATAAAGCCAAATGATTTGGAATTTTTTAATTAGTTTTAGCAACACAGGTTGTTTTTATTAAAGCAAAAGCAAAGCGCGAGCTTCCTAGAGATCAGACGGAGGTCACGTGCACACACCGGGTACATTTTGTTGTTGTTGTTCATTCGTATATTTGTCTGTTTTCTCGCTGTGTGTATACATGCTTGACAGTAAACCACATAGAGAGCAGGCTACACATACACCATTGCTAAGGCCTGCACACTGCTGATCGCCATTTTTAACTCCAACACACACACACACACACACACAGCGTGTGTGATACAGCCAGCGTTCAGCTACATCACAGAGATTTTATAAACACACACCACTATTCCACTGTAACTGCACACACACACAATCACTGCTGTGCATTAACTCACCGAGGCCGGAGCTGGCAGTGTCAGTTCCTCTGTCCTTCTGTCCTGCGCCTGTGTGTGTGTTTGCGCGCGCGCGGTGTGAACAGAGCATCAGGGCTATAGCCGGACAGCTACAGCTACGACTGCGCCATTTCTCTCAGGCCACTCTGAGTGACAGCTTCACACACACGAGTACGCGGTTTCCCCCATAACCTCTAAGTTCCGCCTTCTACGCCACTATTGGCCAGGAACTTCGCGATGAGCCACAGCGTGATGATTGGTTGTGGTCGCAGTCTGTCGTGTTGCCGTGGCAACTGTGGAACGCCAATAGAGGAGTCACGTGATTCGAGAGCGGAAGCGCGCCGTGTAGTTAAAAGCATATGTTTGTAAAGGTTCTTAGGATTTGTTGTCATACTTCTTAATGATATTAGGCAAGAAAAAAAATAAGTCTAAAATGATCGGATGGATTAATGAATACACTTAATAATAATAATATTGTTGTTGTTATAATATTGATATATACATAATTTTAACACACTTCATACAAATTATCCTAATTTTCTTTTCAATTCTGTAAAGCAGTTTTGCAACAATGACCATTGTTTAATGGGCTATATGAATAAAATTGTATTATTATTATTATTATTATTATTATTATTATTATTATTATTATTATTATTATTATTAATTAAGCCCATCTAATAATTTTAGATTAATCCTACACAATATTAATATGAAAAATAACAATAAATCCTAAAAACCTTTACAAATACAGAGTCAGCCAAAAACATGTATACCCACTCTAGGAAAAGAAAAATAGTATGATGTATATTACTATTAATAATATTATATTATGTTATTATCAGGATGAAGAGGTTTGGGCAGATGCAACTGCAGATTAATATTTCTTTATTATTTCTATATTTAAAAAAAAAAAAAAAAGGAAAATCCGACAGACAAATTTAAGACACACGGAAGAGCAAGCCATGAAGTCTTTCCATGTGCAAACAGAGTCCCTGGCAAAACCAAAATCTAAAAAACAGAGAGCAGGACAAGACTGAGAAAAACATCTGAGAACCAAGTCTCTGTAAATGTCAGATGTTAGCAAACTGAGCAATTAGTTCACATTGAAAATGAGTTCAGAATGAATGATTACAAACAAGTGCGCTTGATTAGAGCTCGTGTTATGAATCATAGTCCGTGACGGCCATACTTGTGGATTGTGATGTGTAGCGGGTGGAATTCGAGACTGTATTATGACTGAACCTCCCTCAAAAAAATCAGTCTAGGAGCTGACCTTTTGCGTGGGTTCTGTCTGGGACAGAGACCAGGGACACATTCCGAGTGCACTCCATAAAAATCATTACGAAGTAAAAGGCTGAGTATGTCACATGTCAGAACGCACAAGTGTTCCTCCGGGCCGTGGCTCTCCCGCTCCCTTATCTGCTGCATGAATTCCTTGCTGGTGTGCTGATTGTCAATTGATGAAGATGGGTTGTGGGAGGTGGAAGGGACCTGTGGGGTGACCAGATTTAGATATGAGACATGAAATGAAGGGGTGAGGCAGCTGCGGCGTGATAGGTCTGGTTTGTACTTTATGTGACTTCAGTGACTTGGCTCAGGATTCTGTAAGGTCCAATGAATCTGGCATCGAGCATTTTTTTCAACCTGGAATGTTCTGGAGATCCTGGGTTGATAGGCCCACATGGTCTCCTGACTGTCGGTGGTATGCAGACTGTTTGATGTTCCTGGCTACTTTCGTCAGATATTGCTGGGTTTCCTCTCAATTTCTTTTACTTTTCCTGAACCATTATCTACTGCTGAGGAAACTATGCATATATATGTTATATATATGTTCAGCCCATGAAAGGAAAAGGAATGGGCAATTTGGAAGCGCCGAATTGTGCATGTCTTTGCACTGTTGGAGGAAACTGAAGTACCAGGAGGGAACCCACCAAGCACAGGGAGAACATACTGTACAAACTCCACACAAACAGACCTGAAGGTGGGGCTCGAACCCTCGACCCTGGAGGTGCAACTCCACAATAA
This sequence comes from Clarias batrachus, assembly GCA_003987875.1. Taxonomy (NCBI): domain Eukaryota; kingdom Metazoa; phylum Chordata; class Actinopteri; order Siluriformes; family Clariidae; genus Clarias; species Clarias batrachus. The sequence continues at coordinate 271,723 of QMIH01000155.1, read as the reverse complement.
TGAATGATTAACATCAGTGTAAAATCTAGTGGCAATGATAGTTTCATTAACAAGCTGCTCTAGCCAACACACACACATACAAAAACCAAAGCCAACAACAAAACAGAAATAGCTTGAGAAGAAAAAAAAACATCATTAGGTGTAATTTAAACTTGAGAAAAATCAATCAGTGAAATAACTTTAATGAAACTCATAACCCATATATAAATCAACATACTAACTTTTCATCTTCTACTAATCATATATTCTCAGTTTCCCACCCTTTCCAAAAAAAAAAAAAAATACTCAAAGGTAAATTATTTATATAAAATGGTCATGTTAAACCTTTTTGTCTTTTATTATAAGATTTATGACGTATAATATAACATGAGTTATAAGCTTTAATAAGTATAATATTTGCCCTTTTCTATTTCAGATTAAACCATTTCAGTGTATTGTTCCTACTGTACATCATCTATGATCTAATAAAGAATTTCTGTTTCTCATAAAACAGGAAGCTTTCACATCTATGTAAACAATACACTGTGCTCTTCAAGTTATCATGACTTTTATTCATTGTTAAAGCTTTATTTTGATTTATTACATCTTAATTACTAGTATGAAGTTATTCACTAAGTGTACCAGGCTTCAAATTAGACATTTTTTTCTCATATTTTATCATTTTGGCCATTTAAGCAGTTCTTAGTTAGAGAACAATAATGTTAATTTTTTTTTTTTAGGTTCTGTGTTTCTCAGGAATTCTTAGCATTATTATTATTCCTTTTCTTTCAGTAACCTGTGAATAAACCATACACTGTCAAGCACACTACAAAAAATAATTAGCCATCATTGTATTATCATTTCCTTTTTTTATTTATTTGCTTTTAAACAAGGTTGAGGCAGAGATGGCATCTATCTGATTATCAGTAAAAGAAATGGGCAGATTAGGCATTTTTGTCATGTTTCAGATTCTTTAATAAACGGCAATGAGAGGAATTAAATACGGTAAAGGGAATTTTTTATGTATGTAGAGATTTGTCTGTGTGTTTTTAAAGTATTTTGCTTTATATTTGATTATATGTATAAGTCATTTTATTTATACAACAAAGTTATACTTTGATGCAGTTTAGTTAACATTTTTTTAACCTTTTTGTTTTTTGAAGATAAACAATATCTGGCATCAGTATCAGTGTTGCTCAGGATCAAAGCTTCAATATCAGTGTCGGTAATGAAAAAGAAAACATGCCATTTCTAATTGGCATCTCTAATTTTGTGTTATAATATATTTCCTAAACATCATATGTGGGCGGTACATGCAGTATTACACAACAACAGAACGGACACTTCTTGCTGTTGATGTGTTGAAAGCAGTAAAAATTGGCAAATGTAGGTCTTGTGGAGTGTTTCTGCATGCAGCGGTCAATACCTAATGGAAGTGCTCAAAGGAAGGACAACCGGCACATGACAGTGTCATGGGCAACAAAATCATACTTAGTCTTTCTGGTTGGATCTACTTTAGCACAAAGTACTTCACCTGGCTCTGATGAAAAGGTGCAAGAACACAGAGTGTTTTGCTGTGTATGTGGCTGTGTCGCCAGCGGGTACTCTGACCCGTGTCCACCACTGAAAACCGGCACATGAGCATTAGAGCTAGACCTAGGAGTAAGATAAGAAGGTGGTCTGGTCTGATTTATCATGTTTTCTTTGTCATGAAGACATGGCACCAGGTTGCACTATAGAAGCAAGGCAAGGTGACAAAAGCAATACCTACAGTACCTAATCACGGTTGCAGAACAAGTTCAACCCTTCGTATCATCAGTATTCACTCTGACCTCTTTCAAGAACGCTCTTCCAGAGTATGTGAGGATACCACAGACCGTTAATCTGGACTTAAAACTTATCTTTTTATCAGTGCTTTTGGGTTGAAATAATTTGCAGCACATTGAGATTTGCTTCAAACGTAAAGTGCATTATAAATAAAATGTATTATTATTATTATTATTATTGTTACAGAACAGGGGTCCGTTCTTCAAACGTCGCTAACTCAGTTAGCTGGATTTGATTGTTGTGGATTTGTCCTGATCTTGGATTGTTTCGTTCTTCGAAGCGAATCTCGCGCTTGCTGTCAGAGCAACATGTCCATAAGCTTAAACATGCTCAGGAGCAGGTTTATTTCATGTAAACAGGATTTAGGCTGCGCTCCTGGCGGGTTATGATTGGCTGAATGGCGAGATCACATCTGATTGGTTAAAGAGCATGACTGACTGACACGGACTGACTGCCTCCGCGGGGAAAAGAAAAGTATCTTGCATGAATATATGGATGGATGTATTTAAACATAAATTGTATATGTATACATGTGTGTGTCTGTGGTCATCATTCCTGTGTTAATCTCCGTGTGTGTGTGTGTCTAATCATATGTAACATTCTGTCCCCCGATTGCGTCTATATAAGTGGAGGTAATTTTCTCAAATCTGTCTCAACCATGTCTTGTCCATTTATGAGAGAGCAACCGGTTACTGAAGGTGTGCGGATTATACGCAGAGTTTTTCAAATTCCTCGTGTATTGTGTGATAGACAGGATCCTTTAGCACAGCATGACAATATACTTCTT
>QMIH01000155.1:255847-268786 GCA_003987875.1 Clarias batrachus | reverse complement strand
ATATATATATATATATATATATATATATATATATACACACACACACACACACATAACATGTAACACGGGCAGCACTTACGTATTTAATAACTTTATTTTAAATTATCTTTATTAAAGTATGAAATTCTGCATAACCCTTTAATAAAAGCTTTTGCTCCGCTTGAGAAAAAAATGAGCTGCTCTTTTGGCATTTCGTCACCCAATCGCAGGGGTTGTGATCAGTGTTTCTACTGTCGATGCATATCGCCTTTTAAACAAACGCACGAACGCACAATAATCCTAGACAACTCAATCCAGCGATACTAATCATCAACAACAGGTGTACTCGAAGAACCGAATTAGCCGCATCGTAATTAGCACGATGATCTCATCTTAGATCTGTCAATTCATCTCGGATGTTTCAAGCGACGTACGAAGAACGGACCCCAGGTTTGTGAAGCATGACAAAGAGGTCAAGGTCTTGACTTGGCTTCGGAATTCTCTAGAGCGTCTGGATCCATGGAGGCCCAAATCACAACTTAGAAGGCTTAAAGGATCAGCGCCTAAAGTCTTGGTGCCAGAAACAACAGCAGCAGCATACCACAACAGAGCTCTGTGGAATCCATGCCTTGCTTGGTCAGAGCTGCTGTGGTGGCACAAGGAAGACCTATGCAATATTAAGCAAGTACTGTAGTTTTAATATTACAGCTGATCAGTGCATAGTATTAACAAACAATTCCACTTACTAATAACATAAAATAACATAATGAGCTATAAGAAAAAAATCCAATGAAAAAGATCCAATATAGACCTAAGTGCACTTTTCTAATGGCATGCTGATCTCCTTCACCACCATATAATTATCACTATCTATGATTTTCATTTTCTCCTCTTGTATCCCGTGTTTACATGTCTATTCAAGCACATGGTGTTTGGTTTGATCCTTCAAAACAAGGCCTTTTTCCTCTTCTGAGTGGCTTTTGTTTTTTTAGGACGTTGGTACACGTGTTTTGCTTAAAGAGAACAGCTCAGTTTGTTTCTGTTTTTGTTCTGCTTTTTGTCTTTTTGCCGAATCAAGACATCTCTTGAATAAAATTAAACCTGAAGGAGACCTGCAATTGTGTCCTTTCTGTTTACTTGACAGAACGATCTGACCAACATGGACGCAGCAGGTCCCGATCCCATCAGATCAGCAGTGGCCCAACAGGGGTTGCTCCTAGGCCAGCATGAGACCCGGTTGACCAGCACCACTAGAGAGGTCGAGTTCCTAGCCAACCACGTGGCAGACCTCACTGCTCGCATCCAGGAACTCCAGCAAGAGGGCACTCAAGCAGGGGATGTTGAGACTTTTTGACCAGTCTGTCAGAGGACAGGAGGAAGCGGACAAGCTCGCACGGCTTCATCAGGCAGGTCGATCAGTCACAGAGTTTGCCATCCAGTTCAAGACCTTAGCAGCCTCCCGTGACTGGAATGAGGCAGCCTGTCGGGCAATGTTGCAGGCTGGGCTCGAGGAGGACATACAGGACGAACTGGCCACTCACAACTTGCCACACGACCTTGAAGAGCTCATCAATCTGGCACTCCGCATCGAGACTCGTCTCTGTCGTCCACTCCTCTAGCCGGGTGGAGGGTTCCCACTCTCCCTCGGCAACGTTGACCTGCCAGAACATGCAGGTGGGATGTCTTCGTCTAACGCCACAGGAGAAACAACTGCGTCTGACCAAGGGCTTGTGCCTCTATTGTGGGAAGCCAGGCCACTTTGCCGCAGCCTGCCCAGCAGAAGCCAAGGCTCATCAGTGAAGCGGGGGATCCTGGTGAGCGCTATTCCTTTTCACAATCCCCCTCCTCTCGCACCATTTTGTCTCTATTGATCCAGTACGGGGAGACTTCAGAGTAGTACTCGGCCTTGGTCGATTCAGGGGCTGAGGGTAATTGCTGCAATTGCTGCACGGCTGGGTATTCCAGCCATCCTTTTGCCTGAATCTATCCCTGCCCAATCCCTAAATGGGACCTTAATTACTACTATCTCTCATCAGACACCCATGGTTAGCCTAGTGGTCTCAGGCAATCACTGTGAAGAAACCACGTTGTACTTTCTAGACTCTCCTAGTGCTCCTATAGTTTTGGCTCCCTGCGTCCTTTTATCGATTATCGTGGGTTGAATGACCGGTTTCTGCCACAGGTATGTCGTCATTTCAGTGTTCTGTTGGCTATCAACCTCCTCTGTTCCCTTCACAGGAACCCGAAGCGGCGGTYCCGTCTGCCTTGGCTTTTGTTCAACGTCGCTTGCGCACCTGGAGAAAAGCTAAGGAGGCCTTGGCCCGGGCTAGTAGATGGACCAAAGCCGTGACCGATCACCACCGGACTCTAACTATGCCTCTAACTATGTTTGTGGTCAAAGAGTATGGCTTTCCAACAAGGACTTGTCTCTCAGGGTAGCCTCACGTAAGCTGGCTCCCAAGTTCATTGGCCCGTACCGGATCACAAAGGTCTTGAACCCAGTGGCGATTCAGCTCAAGCTCCCTTCCACACTTGGTCGGGTACACCCAGTTTTTCATGTCTCTAAGGTTAAACCTGTGTATTCCTCACCTCTTTTTCCTTCTGCCCTGACACCCCCTCCCACCGTCTAGTGGATGGCTCCCCAGTGTACACTGTCAGGAGGTTGCTGGACATCCGTCGCAGAGGTCGGGGTTTTCAGTACTTAGTGGACTGGGAGGGCTATGGTCCAGAGGAGAGGATTTGGATTTCAGCCCGGGATGTTCTGGATCGAGCGCTGGTCGAGGACATCCGTTTTCTCCACTTGTATCCCATGTTTACATTTCTATTCAAGCACAGGGTGTTTGTTTTGATCCTTCGCCAATTGCCGAGGTCTCTGTGACATCACTACCACCCCTCCCACTCCCTCTTTACTATTCTGATGATTAAATCAAGATAATTTCACTCACCTGTTGCTCCCGTTTTTGTTGTAATCATTCACCTTATTTATTCCCTCGTGTCTGTTGTCCTGTGTCAGATCGTTGTTCCGTGTTGCCAGCCTCATGCCTGTTTTTGTGTCCTGTCTAGTCCGGTAGTTTCTTATTTTGGCTCGAAGGCAGTATCCTTCAGTTTGTTTATTTTTTCACCTTCTCCCCCCTCTCTTTCAGTGTTTTTCTCCTTTTTCATCCAGGCCGGGTCTTGTTTCTTCTTAGTTTGCACTCCTCTGCAGTTTCCCGTCCCGTGGCCGGCTTGGTCCCACTCTTCTTCGCGGCCGTGCAGTTCAGCGGACCTCGGTCCTATCACCCTACAGCCACGTGTCCTAGTCAAGGCCTTTTTCCTCTTCGGAATGTTTTTTGTTTTTTTGGGACGCTGGCACGCCTGTGTCTAGCTTAAAGAGAATAGCTCAGTTTGTTTCTGTTTTTGTTCTGCTTTTTGTCTTTTTGCCTGAATCAAGACATCTCTTGAATAAATTAAACCTGAAGGAGACCTGCAATTGTTTCCTTTCTGTTTACTTGACACAATACAAACAAAACGAGACACATTTCGTCCTGGCTATTTCATGCATCTGGTATCTGAAGGGTATCCAGATAATATTTTATCAGCGCGCCTTTACACTTACAGCTGCATTACATGTTAGTAGGCAAAAGGTCATTACATTTGAATAACTTTCCCATGTTGTTCCTCTTTTCAGTTACTGTGTGAATAGTTTTAGCATGTGAGTCACCTATTCGCAGAGCTTGGGATGTCATATTTCTTAAACAAATGCATGCATTTACAGTACACTTCTGAGTAAAATGCATCGCAGGCATTCTGTATTAATTTAAGTGATCACGTTTAAAATCTGTAATGTGTCTTGGGAGCGTTAACGCTAACGTTAACTTTTAGTTCCATGCGGATAATCTCCATCTGGTGATTATCCGTCATCTCATAATTAAGAGACAGGTCTTAGATATAAAATGATATGCTCAGTAATGGAAACAGGCATGATCAATAATTATGAATTCTTGAGTACTTATGACATATCATCCTTATTTTATATTTCAAAGCTTAAAAATGACTTGTGGATTTGCTCCATGCATTCTATACAACTGGCAGATTTCCAAACTGAAATCTGTGATGTGACGATTCTTATTTACAGTTTCACAAGAAACCCCCCAAAAAATGCTGTTTGCAGAATTTACTCATACTTTTATGATTGCCAAAGTTGCCGCCCTGAAGTAGATTTTTTTTTCTCCTCCCTATAATCGCATATTCAGAAGTGTGTGCAACATCTGTGAGTTCCACAGATGTTACAGTAAAGTCATCGCCTCACCAGATTCTTCTGTCCTGTGGTGGAAAACATATCGTTACAAAGCTCTGACACTGGAGACTCCTTTAATACAAAGTATAAACATTGACATGTTACTGGTTTTTTTCTTATAACTTTGTTAAATAACAACACATTTTCTTTAGTCAAATATTATGTGCATCCTTCATGACCTGTTAAATGAAAGTGTTAGGAACGAAAGTGTTAAGCTGTGATCTGCCATGCAGTCAGGAGGACTCTCAGAGCTGTGCTGTTAGAAAAAATAACACCTTTTAATGAATCCAGATCAAGAATGTATGGTGTGCTGTAAGCTTTCATTTTCGTGTAACAATCGGAGAAAAAGGACACAGTTTATTAGACTTGCATGGTAAAAATAAAGCTATTCTATTCTATTCTATTTTATTACTTTCTGTTACATTACATTATATTACTTTATATTCTACAGAGAAACGGTTCCCAGAGACAGAACGAAAACCCAAAGAGAAAATAATATTTAATTCATGTAATAGAATAGATAGAATCCAAATCACTATTTCACCAAGCACATTTCCATGTACAAGGAGTTTGCCTTTGTATAGGGTGTACCCATACAATATAGGGCCAAAATTTAAACAACCTTGCACCTTGAAACATTATGCAGGTCCTTCTGCAGTTCTTTTGTCTTCCCCATGGTGCAGTATCCAGCCAAGTTAGTGCATCACCTCATGAGCTGAGGAACTCACTGACTGTTTAATGCACAGACACTAATTACAATTAGTCACAGGTGTGGAAACTTCCCTTTAATAGCCATTTACACCTGTGTGTGTGTGTGTCAACGTGTGTGTTTCCAATATGGCCAAACATTTACGGATATGTAAACATTTGATCAGGCTTGTTTGGGTGATTTCAGTTATCATTATGTTTCAGTAGAATTAAATTGGACATGGTCAGTAATCTCTACTCATTTACACAGCTCTGCTCATGCAGTAGCTATAAAGACCAATAGATGGCGCCAAATCACAAAATTATGTTTTTAAAGCTTTCTTTTTTATTCCAAAGTAGCTTGCATTTTAATGAGCAGGCCACTGACTAATTTACTGTCCAAATGAGATTATGAAATATATTTCAGGACAATTCTCGTTAACATCTCTCTCTCGCTCTAACATCATTTTCAGATGGAGAGCATTCTTCGGCACACCCCAAATGTTGAGCAAACAATAGATGACATTTATATATATTTCTTATTTTTATTTTTCCATCACAAATGTTGTGCATTGCCACGCCACATAATTTATGAGCGCTGAAGCCAGACAATCTGGACACAATCATCATTTTTACACACCACAGCCATTAGTCTATAATAGTGTTTCCCAGTGTTCCATAGACAATTACACAAAGTAACATTCTTTGGCATTACATAAGAGTACACAAGAGTGAATCCAGATAAGAATCTCTTAAGTATTTTAGCTTCCATCTTTACACACCATAAAACTGGCCAGCCAGAGATTTTAAGAAGTTGCATTATTCACTTAATCCAGTCTTGGCTAAGTTAAAGGATTACGTCTCTCTCTCTCTCTCTCTCTCTCTCTCTGTCTGAAGATTCTTAATATAAAGCATGCATTGTTTATTGCCCCTCGCCCCCCCCCCTTAATCTCTCGCTCTTTCTCTCTCTTTCTCCACATCCTGCTGTTTTACAGTTGGAAAGCATTTTTCATTTAATTTTTCTTGGCTAATTAAAAGGCTGTGTCCATTTCTGCAACTGCTTAGTATAAACCACACACTGTTTAATGGCACCTCTTTTTTCTCTTAATGGAGAAACACACAAAAAAAAAAAAAAACAAATCTGAGCGTAAACCTTAAAACCCAAGCGGCGCATATACTGTGTGTTCCGTTAACACAGCAAAGGTCAATAATGATAAAAAAAAAAGCCATATATTTGGGGTTTTGGATATGTCAGGTAGAATGAAAGTTATAATTACTTACATAATAAGATGAAAATGTGCCTACTGGAATATGGGTACGATGTCACAAAAATGTAGAACTCTCAAAAACTCTTTTTATTATATAAAACAACATTATTATATAATAATTATTATTATTATAAAAAACTCATTATTGTTTTGGTCTTAGAAACGACCCGAAAAACAACCAGAAAAATACATGCGGTCACATGCGTGTATCTGTGCTATTTCTTTGCCTACGCTAACCATTTTCTAATTATTTGCTCAGTCAAAATAAAATAAAATTCAGCTCAATATATTGTAAAGGTTGTGCTGAAAAAAAAAGATATGTCACTCTATACCGCACAATCCTGAGTCCTATATACAGTCTGGTTATTTACAACAACAACAAAAAACCCCAGCAAAACAAAAAATGACTAAATGAGTTTTAAGGGCTACTAGCAGACAGCAATACCAAAATTGAATTGAAAGAAAATAAACAAATTTCTCATTATTTCATGGTTGGTGTAACAGCGTGTAGAGTCTACAGTATATAGGCAAAGTTTTTCCAGCTGTTTCCCTTTTAAGTTATTCTGCCTCAGACTGATTGATGATGATCACATCATAATCTGTGCTTCTTCATGATTTTCGGATTTTAATTAACTAATTTAATGACATAAATATGGTCTGTTGTACCAAATAATTTTTTTCTTTAAACAAATCTTTAAATTCTATTTTTAGGATATTGAAACAAGGATTCTGTGATGTAGTAAGAAAAAAGGGGAACAGACAGTCTCATTTTGACACCAGGGTTTCTCTCATAGCCCCAAAAATAACTTAACCAGTAGCGTTTTATAGCAAAAAAACAAACAAACAAACAAACAAAAAAAATGCATGTGTCATTCAGTTCTGTTAAAGGATCAGGAAGATAAGATATTTGTCAACTGATTTTTTCTGAAATTGAAGATATGATTGAAGAAATTGAAGATATAATTTCACCTACTGTACTCCTCTCCACTGGGTCCTGTGATGGCATATCTATTTATGAATATATTATTCTAAATAATATTATGAATTATAATAAAATATCTGTAAATATTATTATATTAAATGATGGGCATCCATCGCATCCATGAGCAACAACTCCATAAAAATTACAGTAAGAATCGGCCTTGTTTTCTGATAAAATACATTTCCAGCGGTGCTTTGTAGTCTTGATTAAAAAAAAAAAAACATTTTCATTTCAATTCCTTAGGCCATGGACTAAGAATACCCTCAGTCTAATATCTCGGGTTAGGGGATCAATAATAAACTAATTAACTGTATATTCGGTGATGATTCATATATTGACAATAGCGTTTATATAGTGTATACAGTACTGGCACCAGCATTAAGTGGTGTTTTAGCTCAATTTGAGGGCATCATATTTCCTTCTCGTCATTACTGATTAATGCTTTTGGCAACTACAGTTCTTCTCCAACACTTCTTAAATACCTTCTGGTGCACGTGGACGCATCATCAGTAATGTAATCTGGGGTCACTGGCTGTCTTATGGGTGTTTCCTTCAACATCACGATAATGACCTGATTGGAGGCTTCCGAGCACAGGACCTGTGCCTTAATGTTTCTGGTGCAACACTTGTTTGACCAGGTCAACTAACAGCTCCCAGTCTTGTTCCACTGCTACCAGGTCAGGTCGGCAGCTGATGTCAGCGTCTCTCCAACCCTTACAAAGGTGATGGTTTTCTTCTCTTGATGGAGTTGTCAAACCCACTTTAGATCTGCGATTAACACTTGGTTGTGCCACCATCAATAACACCCCATGTTAGTAGTCTGGGCTTTTGGTCAGCAGCTGAGGATTTGCTCCAGGATCCCTCCCTTCACATACTGTACAATGGGCAAGTTGATCTAGTTAGAAAAAAATTGATAGGCTGGGCAAAACATCATAGACAGTTTGGATTAGGAATGTTATATGATGCTGCTCCATTTTCCAAAGCTCAGTGCAGATCATTTGTTTCCATTTTGTCCAGACTCACTGCTGCCGCAGCCGCACTATCTTGCTGACTCGTTCCTCCTCAACTGATGGTCACACCACATCCTGAATTAGTGTCCTCTTGTCTTTCCCCCGTGCCTTGTCATAGAGTGATGTTTTACAACTACCCGGACCAGCACTTCTGCAGCACCCTTTGCCTAAGCCAATCTGCTGCCCTCCTGTCCTAACCTCAATCCTCCCTATTATTGGCCACCATGAACTCTTCATTTGGGGTGCTGAAAGGGAGCTTCAAATTATGTTCTGTCCATACAGATGATGCTCCCCAATCTCCAAGGTAGTCCATGCCACTTCCTGAGGAACATGCTGCTCCTCTCCAAGCCTTCAACTGTGGAAATCGAAACCTCATGAATCAAACCAAAGAATCCATGGGAGGATGCCATGTTAATGTATCCAAGGTTTGAACTTTCCAGGCAGGTCTGACTCATCAACTGTATCTAGCCAGGCTTCTATTTCTTGGTTTCTTGCATTCTGGGTCTTTTAGGTTATGTTATGTATTATGTACAATATCATGTTCTGTTGCTGAGATATGGCCAGTGAGAATTTGTTTCCAAGGAGGGGGTCTTGAAAGAAAAAATTGGGAATATTGAAAGAAGAATTATTTGATGTATTAAGAAAGACTGAACCCTCTGCCTCATTTTGATAGCATTTCCCTCCTAGATCTAAAAACAGTCTGAAGGATGATGCTGTGTTGCTCGGGCTGCAATTGAACACCCTGTCAACGCTCTTCACTGGTTTCTTAGTGGTATCAGGGTGCCACCTAGTGTGAAGCAGTACTTGTTAATGGACTTTCCCTTTTTACGGACCAGGGATTAGAATTCACAGGCTTGAACCTCATATGAGCTCAGCTGATCAACTCTTAATCCACCTGCTCCTAAGGACAGATGTCGCTGTCACCATCAGGTCTTCCATGAAAAAGTACCAGGTGATTGGTTTTCTGTACATTGGACTTGGTGAGGGGTCCTCTGCACTGAATCTCATCGGAGTTTACCAGGATGTTTATGGCAGACACCTTTGTCTAGCTTAGAGGTTGTACAGCCAGCAGAGGGTCTCAGACTGAAGCTGTAAAAACTTATAGATAGATAGATAGATAGATAGATAGATAGATAGATAGATAGATAGATAGATAGATAGATAGATAGATAGATAGAGATATCTCATGCTTCCCCATTGGAAACACAGGTCATCTCTTATGCGTTTTTTTCTTTTCTTTTTAAATTAGTCAGATGTCTGGGATGAAAAACATACGAGTAGCCCTTTTGTCGACTTAGTACAAAGCACACATCTGGAAACGTTATTGACTGACAAACCACGGATTTTCAAAAAAATGTTGGCCTGAATTATTGGAGGGGATAAATAAGAAAGCAGATTCTGTGTCCTGTCAGTTCACACTGCAGTAAAAGTTAAAGGTTTGTTGGGTCTGTACTCTATCACATGCTACATAGATTTTGGCTTTTAGCCTTTGGACTAACTGTTATCAGAAAATCTTTATAAACACTAAGCTCTTAGGCATCCATTCTGTTTAACATACTGTACTGGTTTTAACTTCTGAGTCTGGAAAAAAAAAAAAACCCATAACAGAGGAACAAACAGAAGATTAAATTGTGTTTTTCATCAAAGTGGAGGTTAATGTTGTCTCAGTAAAAGAGTGTTTATTGAAAAAAGAATAGTGATAACTGAACCTGCAGATTACTTGTTAAATGTGTGATAGATCAGAGGTTTCGGGTTCTGTCCTAGTGAATGAGAAGATGCGGGTTCGTGTTACGGGATTATCCTCAACTGCACTTTGGCTTGGATTAAAAAGTAGCTAGCTCTTTAATCGTCTGTTAAACTCTACGAACGTAAGCACAAGCCGTATTCTTCACTATTTACAACTATTTAAATGATGCATTATCATAGACAACATATACTTTAACTGTCTGTCTGGTTTAACCACCCATAGACCACACCGCACTTCGATATCCGCTGCTGTCTTAAGATTTTTTCTGACAGTGATGACCCAGTCTCCAGCAGCGGCAGATTGTGTTGAACAAGCGGCAGTGGCAGGAGGCGCAAGGGTCGCAGCAGCGCGAGTGTGAATCAGGAGCACAGCTCTCTTTCAGTCTGGAACAGCGAGGGGCTTTCAACACAAGATCAACCAGCGGTTTCTAAATGAAATACACAGAGAGAGACAGAGAGACAAAAAAAACATGTCCTCATTACATAGAAATATCCACTAAGTGAACCATTTGTCAAGCTGGGCACTAATGAAATTATTCATTACTCACTCGCAGAAGCATGTTTGTTTTCACAAGACATGTGGCATTCATGAAACTCCAAGCAGTTCGGAAAAACATTTGTGTCCTATAAGAGGTCCAGAAGCATACTCTAACACACTTTCATGCACTGCTGACTTAATTGGACCGCTAATTACACAAAATACAACAACATCATTTAAATGTCATCTTTATTTAACATCATTTTGGCTTCACAATGTTTATAAAAGCACTCAAGGTTACGGTTTAATGAGATGCAGAACATATGGAGGCCGTAAAGTTGAAAAGTGAAATGCTTGTTAAGATTACGCACTTTAAATGTTTGCTGCTACAGCGCATCGCGAAATACTTTACTGTCCATTGTTGCAACAGCTTTCCCACACAATGCCCTTTTGTTGGGTGTTAAACACTATTATTATTTGCTTATTATTATGTGTATTTATTGTCCTGCTCTCATCTCACACTCTTCTGTATGTGTGGTTTACGTAGTCTTGTGTCCTGTACTACACTGTGGCTTCTGTATGTGTTGCACCATGTGAGTGGTGGAAAAACATCATTTTATCTAAGTTATTTACCAGTATAACAATAAAACCCCACTTTACTTGATAAATAAATATAAAGTATTTATTCCACGCATTCCCATTCCACTCAGACACATTTGCTACTACCCTCTCTCGATGTGTCCCCGTTTGAAATCCGTCCATACGAGTCCTTAACAATTTTTATTAAATACATTTGTAAGGACTTGAAAACGACTCAGCACATTTTAATGAAGTGTTAGCGACATGATAATGTTCCAGTAGGGAGCCGTTTAGGAATTTAACAATCCTAAAGTATTTTATTGTGATTAACTTATTGTGTTTCTTATTGTAAATATAAATAAAAAAAATTTGTAACTTGCACAATGTGCTTTTATTGCAACTGATGTATAAATATTATAATAGTATTAAAATTTACAAAAGAGATTTTCCTCGTTTTCGAAAGAGTTGAATAAAATGAAATGATCTAACCACTAAATTCTAGCTATTTTAGGAATAAACGTTATATAGTAAATTTGTCATCACACTTTATTATAAAATTAACAGAAATGATCAAATGACGTATATTTTACTGTGTATCAGACTTTAACATGTTTAAGTCATGTTTATTCTTCACTATTTTCCTTAAAATATTACTTTATTATCATTTTTTGTCATTACCTCCATCTACATTTATCACGAGGATTCTTGGCTGCCAAATGCTGCCGAACAGGTAAGGAGTCTGTACTAGTGATGATGATTCTGGTATTATTATAATGATGATGTTATCGATATTGATTCGATAACAGCGCTTAATGAAACATTTAGTTTGGAGGAATTTTTAACAAGCTCCAACTTTCCTCCGGGCGCCAACAATGCTAACGAACACGACAGAAAAAGGACTTTAAACGATATCTCTCCATCCATCCATCCATCCATCCATCCATCCATCCATCCATCCATCCATCCATCCATCCATCCATCCATCCATCCATCCATCCATCCTATGACTTTGCAGTGTGATTGGTTACTTGGATTGTAAGAAATTCTTGCAAGGTGGAATTTCCTGCCATACCATTTCTCAAGAATATTCTGTATATCTCAACACTATAAAAACAGTAAACAGTAATTAATGAAACAAATTTAATAAATGGTCTGACGAGCCTTTGCTTAAAACATAGTCTTAGGTACAATTTGTGAGGTTTTATAAGGAAATTAGCTGCTTAGATTCACTGAACATCCTGCAGAACCAGCCACAGTCCTTCTAAAACCTAATACTCTTTCTTTCTTTTCTTTCTTTCTTTCCTTTCTTTCTTTCGTCTAAAGATGGTCCTTTACATAATATGCTGCTTTCTTTTTTGGCCTACAGATATTTTCCTGTAAGAGTAAACATTTTGCTGGAATCCTAATATTTGGAATTCAGAATTGTTATAATGATGAAGTCATAAAATAAACATCAAAAATAAACAGTTTAAAACAGCTTATCGTACCTTAGACTTTTGCACAGTACCATTCGTGACATATGAACATAAACCTTTTTTATATGATTTGTAGGGTTTTTTTTTTTTTTTTTTTTTACAAATTGCTCTCATTTTAGAGGAATAACATGAGATAATCAGTGCATAACACGTTTTAACTCCAGGATGTTTATGTGTGTGTGTGTCCCCAAAATGTATCCCATTTACATTGGAGACTCCTTCCACCTACTGTTACTTTCTTTGCAATTCCATACAGACATTGAGCTATTTCTGTGTGTGTACATTCTATTCTATGTGCATCACGTCCAGTCCGAATTCTACTTGTGGAGCTTGCATGTTCTCCCCTTGCTTAGTGGGCTTACTCCAGGTACTCTAAGGTACTCTAAGTACTAAAGGTCACCCCTTGTCATTTACAAATTGCCTGTATTGTATGACTGGGTGTGCGAGTGTGTGTGTGTG
>QMIH01000155.1:192071-255658 GCA_003987875.1 Clarias batrachus | reverse complement strand
GTGTGTGTGTGTGTGTGTGCGAGTGTGTGTGTGTGTGTGTGTGTGTGTGTGTGCGTGCCTGTGCCCTGTGGTGCACTTGGCTAGGTAGCACCCTATCCAAACCTATCCCCTGCCTTGTGTTGCGATTTCTCTGGGACAGTGTTGGCTCCCTCCAGGCTTCCTGACTCTACACAGGATTAATGATATGGAAAATGGAGAGATATGGATGGATGAAGTAAATTATGCATAAACAGAAACTGTTTTTTTTTTTTTTTTTTTCCTGAGACAAAATTCCTAGAGTAATCTGCTGGTCTCGTTTTTGTGGAGTGCTGTAATTGGTCTCCTCTCTACACTTTCATGATGACACAGTTGCTATACCATGAATATAACAAAGGCTGTGATATTTAAAAAAGGCTTACCTTTGCTTGTGAGCTTTGATACTCCGCATGTCCCCGGGAAAACAGTGTTTGAGGTTTCTCATGATTCTCGAGATCTGTTTAGAAAATTATAGCAATGCTAAGAACAACAGAAGGATTGCATAATTATACTCACATTATTCCTATATTTAAAAGGACTGGAGATAGTAGCTTTTTAATAGTAGTTTGTGTAACATGATTTCTTATTGAGCCACTGGAATGGAGCAATTATATATGAATATTTATACGAGTGGCATTAATATCCTCAGAGAAAAAAAGAGCACTAAACTCTGCCATGCCTTGTACCAAGGACTTATTTTTGCCTTTTTAATAAGTATTGAAATTTGAAAGATTATCTCTAACACTTTGTAGGAAAAAACTAAAAATCACAAAGACAAAATGATTTATAAAGTGTACCTTTAATAATGTAAGGTTAATGTAGAGTATAATTCAATATAAATGTAAACTACATGCATCTTTCTATGTAAAACTACAAACTACTACTACTACCAGTAATAATAATAATAATAATAATAATAATTATAATAATAATTATAAAAAACACCACCAACAAGAAAACGTAAAAAAACTAAACAAAACAAAATCTCCCCTCTCATCCCCAACCCTAAAACAATTATGCACAATGATTGAAATATTTAAAGTGCATTTAGAAAGCATAATGAGGAAAAAAAAAAGTTTAAACAGCTGAACAATTAATTGTGTGCCTTTAAAAAAGAATAAGCATTGACCTACAAAAGGGTATAGTATGCACCCATCTGGTTAAAATACTACTACTAATGACAATAATAATAAGAGTAATAATAGTAGTAATGATAACAATCATCATCATCATCATCATCATCATCATCATTAAAACAAATCTGTAACACAAAATGTTGAAGTGGGATTATTTAAACTCCTCAACCGTACGCCACTTTATTCCCTCCACCGTAATGTCTCCATGAAAGTTCTCTTTTCCTACCTGTTTGATGGGAGGTGAAATGCGCTGGTGCTTGCTTCTCTTCCTCGGCCACGCACAACGCTACATGAACCCGGACGAACACAACGCACAGCACAATGAGCTTCATCTCTGTTCCTAGTGAAGTAAATCCTCCTTAAGTGATCACAGAGAGAGAGAAGGAAGATCTAAGACACACACGTGGAGTTGCCCTTGCTGGTGTGAGAGTGTTGTCCTGCCCCTGCGCTTTGGCTTTTAAGCTATTTATATGAGCTTTATGGTCAACCCACTGCCGTGAAAAGTGAGCTGGAACATCTGGCCAGATGACAAGCAGATCTCTGGTCAATACAAAATCCAAATAATGTACAATGACAATGTATTAGTTTTGTGCAATAATAATAATAGTAATAATAATATTGATAATAATAACAACAAACAACAACAGTAATAATAATAATAATGATAACAACAACAACAACAACAACAACAACAACAATATTAATAATAATAATAATAATAATGCACATACAAATAATACAAATAATGCACATATTTCTGTGTGAAGTTTCTTATATCATGCGCCCTGTCTCCCCAGTCCACATACTGGCATGTTCCTCCCCACCTCTCACATCCCAGTAGGTGCACTAGATGTAGAGGAATATTTGATGAATCCAAAACAACAATAATTACATTGCTCAAAATAAGCCGCCACCTTCTAAAAATAACATTACAAAGCTAATTAAAAACACTTAAAAACCAAACCACTGGTGCAAACAATTTTTTACTATGGAACATGCAAGATGTTTAACAAGGCAAAGCTTTAACAAGTCTGCATGCGAGTCACATGATAAATATTCATACAACTTCATTATATTTCCCCCCTTTAAACTTTATCAATCCACTCTTTTTCTATTTTCTCAGAGCTTGAGATGCAACAGTTTCACACACTGCACATAACAGACAGGTTAAACATTTTTATACAAATTCAAAATTTTAATTTTAATTTTATTTGTCACATACAGAGTCATACACAGTACGATATGCAGTGACACTTCCTTAAGCATTGTCGACAAAGATAAATAAAATAATAAGACCAAATTAAATAAAATAAAAAGACTAAAAATGCAGTCACAAAAATATCAAGATATCTATTCTGTTCCCCTCGTTCATCAACAGAAACTTTTATCACATGTTCAAACTCTTTTTTCACTGTATAATAGAATAGAATTAATCTTTTCTATAATAATAAATAGTCATGATGACATTTATTGTAGTTCCAAGTAATTTTTATCATAAGTATCTATTAATTTGAATTTAAATAAAAATATAATCTTCATTCTTTATTCTCTCAGGAGAGATTTGAGAATCAAAGCCTGGAGGTGCAAGGCAGGTCATTATCCTGCCACAAATAATAATAATAATAATAATAATAATAATAATAATAATAATAATAATAATCTTCATTATCACAATTAATAATAATAATAATAATAATAATCACCATTATCATCAATCATCATAATTTGTGTCAAGCTATGCAGTTTATGTTACCATCATTGCAACTGTGTACTTTTACTTATACATTTAGATGCCTGAATATCTAAGAATAAACAATATTAATTTCCAATTCAGAAGTGGACACACAAGGTGCACAAGCAAATATTTTTAAATGAGCATAAACATCCTACAGGAATCTATTTCGAATGTTGGAGACGTCATGAATCTCATTTCTTTGCAAGTGCTTAGATAAAACATTGTTTTATTTTCCTGTATGCAGGAGCTCCTAGAGGACACCTCATATCATTTTCACCTACTGTAGATGGCACGTAGCTTAAATAAATAAATAAATAAATAAATAAATAAATCTTAAATGCATTATGGAGTACTTGGAGGGCAGTTCATCTGATTTTTATGATCACAATAAGACACATGTAGTAGCACCTAGAAAAAAAAAAGCTCTTCTACTTCTACTATGATGGGAAAAACAAGACAAGAGAGCTTGTTGTTGACTAGTGAATGGCAGACAAAACTCATAAAATAATATTATCACCAATTAGAGCCATAATAACTTCTCACATATACAGTAGGAGCATGTGGAGGGCACTTCATCTCATTTTCCTGCATGTATGAGCACCTAGAGGGCACCTTACATCATTTTCAGTCCAGAGTGCAGGGTGTTTAATCATTCTTCCTTTGCTGTTAACAATAACAATTCAGTGATTGGTTTGCATTAGTTGCCATATATCCTCCTTATTTGCTTCACCTGTCCAACAGGCTTGATCTCCTCTGTGCAGGACTTGCTGATAGAGCCTGAACATTTGTCTTAGTCACTTTTTATCCGAAACAAGGACTGTTACATATTAGATCTCTTACAGCTTACAAACGCTTATTGTTTACTATATTATTACTGTTTAGGAGTTGAATGCACTGCAATGCTACATACTTATTAAACCAATGAGTAAGTAGCATTGACTGAAGCTAGTCCTTCTGCATATAACTACATACACCAGGTTGTATACTGCCAGTACTAGTCTTGTCCAACTGCCAGTGGCGAAGCTGCCCCAGTTAATTATAATGAAAAACTAAGATTCACACTAAAACCTGGACACAAATTTAACACTTTTTAATTTTTTTCACTAACATAACATACATAGTAAATTTAACAACATTCTCCCCAGTAAAAAATTAAAAGATAAGATATACCTATATTCATCTCGTGACAAATTGCACTAGGATAATATTGCACAATTTTAAATGGTGTTTTTATATAGTTGTTCTTGTGCAGAAAACTCAGATATTATAACTATATTGTAAGATATGGTCCTCCAGAGGTGGCGCTAGAGATCCCTATTCTAGATAATGTAGTTCCATTAAAAAGGAAAATACGTAGAGGTAAAACTAGCAAAAATGACAAAATATGAAAATTTAAATATCAGATGAACACTTTTTTCAGATGAAAAACTTGAGTCTTTCCTAGCAACATCTATGTACCTATCATCTATCATAGTATCAAGGCCCTAATAAAGAAACCTGGCCTGTCAGCTAGAGGCCAATATCAAATCTTCCCTTTGATCATATAAAAGTACAGCAGTTTTCTTGATATCTTCATAGGAATGACATTTATGAAATGCATCAGGCAGGATTTAGGCCAGAGACATAGCACAGAGACAGCGCTGGTTAAAATGCTACAGTAAATAACCTACTACTGGCTTCTGACCACAGTTTTGTATCCTCGCTTGTGTTGATTGACCATCCTGCTTTTGACACCACTGATCATTCTATTTTCCTTAAAATAAAATAAAATAAAATAAAATGTTGATGAGATACAGGAATGGACCGCTCCTAGCTGGCCAGCTCTCTTATCCATCCTCCTCTCCAACATCTGCCTTCAGGAAAATAAACCTTACTATATCCGATTCCATCAGACTACTCAGCATGAGTCTTTATTTTTACTGACACATGAATCAGTGTCAGATTTCCGGAGCCTGCTATTCACCTAGACAGGTGACAGAAACAAGTTGGGCACCCGGTGATGGCTTGTTATTTAGGCACTCTGTAACTTTATGGGGCTATTTGTGAACTGCAGAACACACACCCTGATAGGCTGTTTTTTGTTGCAAGAGATTACAACCATGTAAAAGTTACGGATGCACGTGGACTTTGCAGTGAGAGGAGAGAATGTTCTGGATCTTGTTCTGAGGCAAGTAAAAAACCTACTGTAGCCAACAGGCACCATCATTGCTCTTCTGTTTTGAGCACACTGACCGGCAAATGTTCGGGACAGCTGCAACCAATGGTCACATCACTAACTTTGAATGCAAGGCATCAGAGACTAGCTACATCAGCAAGTGCATTGATTATATCACTGTCATCCAAAACCATCACCATATGCTTTAACCGGAAACTGTTGAAGAGATGCAGAACTGGATACGCTGCTAAAGACCCAAGACAGTGCCTTCAAAATGGTTTCCAAGACTACCCTGAGCAAAGAAAGATCCAAATTTCCCCAAGCTATCAGATATTCAAAGCGTTCACTTGCCTAGAGAATCTACAACCACTTCAAGGGTTGTACTTCGTGGGTGGCACGTGGCAGGTCATTGAGGCCATCACCAACTACAAGACAATGTCACCTGTCTGTTAAAGTAATGCCTGCTTTCGAGAAGTTCTACACACCGTCTCAGGGGCAGAGTGATGTATCATCAATGACGTCCAATCCACCTCAAATGACCTGGTAATACAGTGGATATAAGAAAGAATAACCCCCCTTAAAATAATCACAAGTTGTTGCTTTGCGGACTAAAATGAAGACAGACACAGTGTTTGATTTATCCAGCTATACTCCTTTAACTTTTAGGTGACTGTAAAGTAACGGTCTGCAGTCTTCGAATCATTCCATAGATTTTCAATGGAGTTTAAGTCTGGGCTCTGACTTTTTCTCCTTCAAACACTGTTTGGTCAGTTTTTTCTGTGTGCCTTCTGTGATTGTCACATTAGAAGGTAAACCATCTTCCCACTGACAACATTCCTGCTTTACTGTAGGAATGGTAGTATTTGGATAGGTTCAAATAATTACATTTCTGACCATTTCTGATTAAATCTCATTTGACCACCTGCATTTTTGCAACTCAGTCGTGATTATGTGTGGTCCTTCTTGAGGAGTTTCTTGCAATCCTCCCATATACGCCACATTTCTGAAGAATTTGTTATACTGTTGTCACAAGCACACAATGACCACTCTTTGTTACAAATTTCTCCCACTGCTTCAGAGTTGCTGTAGGCCTCTTGGTAACCTGTCTGACCAGTCTCCTCCTCAATACCTTCCACTTCTTAATAGTAGACTTCACTGTGCTACTAGGCAGTGATAAAGCATTTGATTTTTTGATTTTTTAAGTCTTATTTGATTGTTTGCTTCAGTTGCTCTACCAGGGACTGAAATGCTTTGGCGTTTCATGCTGAGCTAATCAAAATGACAGTGCTCAGAGAATTTGCAGACCAACTTGCAGATGTTCTCACTGACATTTTCAACATCTGCTTAAGCAGAATAATCATCCCCACATTGTTCAAGGATCCCACCATCATCCTTGTACCCAAGAAGTTTCCTGTGTCCTGTCTCGATGACCTCGAGAGTGTTTTTTCCTTGCCCCGTTTTGACTCTGACTTAACAGCTATAAAACAACCTATACAACTCTGTCATTTCTATTTCTGTATACCTCCTTTGTTAAAAGTCTTACATATAATATTATATATAATTTGAATTGAATTGAATCATAGTATCCCCATGCAAAAAAAAAATTAAAACATGATTTATCATTTTTAAACAGTTGTAAGACATCTCTTGCTGTTTCATCTAACCAAAATCTTTTTCATAATAATATTTTGTCTTCCATTCAAAACCATATTTGGGAAAAGACTTGGCTTCTTTAGAGAAGACTGCTTTTATTAAAATGAAAACAACAAAGCACTAGAAACTAAAAATGCTAAAAAAAAAGAAGAAGAAACTATTATAACCAATTAGGTGCATAATAAAAATGTTTCGAATATCTGTAAGTATTTTTTCAAACTTTTAACTTTTTCAAATTAACTATGAAACCTATCTTTGTTACAACCTGATGCAAAAAAAAGAACTTTTCCCCCTGAACGCAACCCACTAATTACTGCAATAAAGTTTCGCCAAAAAATTACTGGAAGAACAGCTGGAATTATGTATGTCAGATGCACATTTCTTTGCCTATCCAAACCACAGGCATGCTTTTTGACAGAAGTGGTCTGTGAAGATTGATGACATGATTAGCGCCCTCAGCTAAAAATATTAAGGTTGCAAAACAAAATGGGTGTAAAAGCAGAATATTCTTATTTTCAAAGACTCTAGATTTTCATCCGTTGTAAATCTACGTTCTGAAATAATGACAACATTATTATATTTGTATAAAATGTAAAATAATATGACGTACAATATATCGCCAAAGGTCTGTGGACCGCTGACCATCATTCCCATGTGTGCTTGTTGAACATCTAATTTCAGATTTAGCCCCTCATTGCTGTTATTATACATTATATCATACATTAATTCTATATATATACAGTATACTACCGGTCTAAAGTTTGGGATCACTTTCTGGGAACACCATGGTCCCTGATTTTCATTTCTTTCTACATCGTAAAACGATGCCTTTATAACGGCTCTAATCTGAGGTGCTGGTTGTTACTTGGTGATTTCTGAGGCTGGTGACTCTAAATGAACTTCTCCTCTGCAGCAGAGGTAAGTTTTGGTCTTGCATTCCTGGGAAGGTCTTCATGAGAGCCAGTTTCATCATGGGACTTGATGGGTTTTGCAAACGCACTTAACACAATACTGTTCTTGCAAAAAATATTCCAGAAAAGCTGACCTCTGTGTCTTAAAATAACAACTGATTGTTGTTGTTTTTACATAATTACCTAATTCCATGTCTTATCTCATTACATAATTACCTAATTCCATGTCTTATCTCATAGTTTTGAAATCCCTAGTATTGTTGTAGAATGTAGAAAATAGATCACTAAACAAAGACAAAGAAATTTACAAGTTTACTAGACTTTTAGAGGTTTCAGATAGTGTATTGGTTCATTTAAATTGCTCCTTTGTTTTAAGTGTGTGTGTGTGTGTTATGATGACCTGTTAAGCAATGATGTCGGTGTATTCTTGTGCCAAATATGTTTCTAGTTTCTTTGGCTCCATTGTGACCCTTAAAGAGAACTAATTATTAACTTTTATACATTTTCATAAACGCTTACAAACCTTTTGTAATGGACTCTACGGTAGTTACCATCGGCTACTATTTGTTACTATTTAGCACACGGGTCACATTTCATGGCTCTTCCAGAGAGACACTGAGAACTGGTTTCAGATTTAATCTGAATGGCATGACATGATTTGTAATGTGGCTTTACTTTATGCTGGTGCCAGCTGGACGTAATGCAATTTAATTTACTGCGTTTCATTTAAGAAATGTTTTCATTGAATTATGCTCGCTGAATTATGTTCCACCACATTACATGAGTTATTTGTCTTTCAAAGTTTGTTATACTCCTGTGAAACATGTCTGTAAACACGGCAGGTGTGCCGGTTTGGGAAAACAGAACAGTGTAAAATATTCAATCCCACAGCAGACGAGCTATAAATCATAAAAAAAATAAAATAAAAAAAAAAGATTAATCTTGATCGACTTTTCCGTGCATCTGAAAGGGACATGTCTCCTACTTAGAGCTCATTGAGGCTATGTTTCTTTTCCCAGAGAAGAGAAGTTAATGAGAATTTTTTTGCTCTGACACAGACTCCCACTCTCAGAACTCTCTTGTGTATTTTTAAAAGTTGGGCAAGAGTCAGTGATACACTGAACATATTGTATTTCACATAATATTTTTCTGTAATAGCAGACGCTCCCAGTAAGGAGGAATAGGCCATCTAAAATAATTCGTTTTTGTTATTTTAATACATAGATGAGCTTTAATTTCTAATTACATGAATTATGTAATGTCTCCATTTTGTTCGTATAAATGATGCATATTTATGGGCGAAAGCATAAAACTAATTTAATAGAGAAAGTTTTCACGCACTTCACATTAATTCACTTGTAATATAGTATACTACACCATACAGTAAAGTTAATACAGTGTAATAATGTTGTAGTATTATATATATCGAGGGTGATAGTGGTGGGGAACAATAGGAAGAGGTTGAGATGAGAACCCCTCCTCATTAGATTATAGATTTATAGCATGACCATAAATCAGTCCCTCTTATATCTATGTGGGTTACAAATTTATGGCAAACGGAAAGTTGTGTAAATGAATATAAGGTCCACTTTCACTGATGAGTTTGTGATCATTTCAGTCTTAAACTATTAAGTGACTGCATCCTCAGAATCAAGCCATGTGGCGAGAGCAACAAGAGGCAGTGCATCAGAATGTGTTTTAGCACAGTCCGCTTGTCATGTCAGCTTTGATTTCCACAGGGTTACATGGTTTCCTCTGATGATCATAAATCCAGAACACCTGAAAAGGTGAGCGTTGGTATGGTGTTCTTGGTATAGTGAGGGAGAGTAATGTGTTGCTGCAATATATAACGTTTTTAGTAACTAGTCATGTACTGTAAATGTGTGTTACCTTTGCGTGAATCGTGCTTTAAGCATCTGTACGTTTCCTGTGAACTTTCTGTCCATCACTTGATATACTGATTGATCCAGACACCCATGTGGGAACAATGACACGACAGCCTATCAGAATTTAGAGGGAAAGTTTTGACATGTGACGTACTGTAGCTAAATGTTGACATTCAACATACTTAAATGATAAATTGTCTTTTATATATAAATGCTATGCCGCACCGTTGGATTACACTTCCAGGGATGTTGAGGGTTCAATTCCCGCCTCAGGTCTGTGTACTGTATGTGAAAGTTGCATGGTCTCCCTGTGCTCAATGGGTTTCCTCCGGGTACTCAGGTTTCTTCCCGTGTTCCAAAGACTTGCAATTTAGGCTAACTTGCATTTCCACTTTCCACTGTGCGAGTGTGATGAATTGCACCCCATCCAGACTGTACTATTCTTAGTGCCCCGAGTCCCCTGTTATAGGCTCCATGCTTCCCGTGACCCAGTATAGAATAATGATATAGAGAATACATAAGTGAGTGAATAAATGCTATGATTTTTTTTTTCATGCTATGCCGTTACAGATGTTTAAGAAACAATGGTAATGTTGGAGTGCTGAAAGGGAGTTTGGCCAGGAAGCTATACTGTACATGCTAGAATCACAGATGAGAGGTTTCTTCATTCAGGAGTTAACCAGGCTTTTTCTGGTCGTCCCTACGTCCTGAGAGCGATTTTAGTGCCCTAAGGATTCTTAGGATATGGCTTGGATTAACAAGTCGATCATTGTTTAGTCAAACAAGGCTGAAAAAGGTGAAATGGAGAGACCATACAGTACCTTGAAGGAATATGTACAACTACGGCTAAAGCCATGCTATGGTTAAATGTTTTAAAAGCTGCTCCTGCTTCACTACCGCATCCGCCATTGTGTGTCGCCACCGCCATCCTAAAAAATTATGATATCTAGAAACATGGTTTAGAGTACATATGTGCGACGACATATTAAAATCAGATAAAAGTCACTTGTGAAACTGAATGTGTCTTGGTCCACATGCGGGTTCAAGCCACAAAAAGTATTACAAAAAATAATGTGACCAATGTTGCATTTAATATGAACATAACCTTTGTCTAGTGATTATGTTTGCCTGTTATTTGCTCAGTTTGTGCTTCGTCACTGGACACTCAATGTTGTGCCTATTGTATATTTTAGCACAGTATATTGTATCCTGATATGGATATGGATAAGATATGTGGGAATAAACCTTGCATGGGACACCAGTCTAACACGGACCATAAAGGAGTAATGCATTGACCCAAAAAAAAAAAATTCAGCTGATTAAAAAAAATATTCCTGTAAGATTTATAAACATCCCACTATTATTTGTTTACATCTCATCTATTTAAACTTTTAATGCCAACTTCTTTCAGACAAAGCTTTAAATCCTGGAATCTGATTGCAAAACTGAAGTGCTTCAGTAGGTCCATATGCTTATTTGTTCTACAGATGCATGCACATGAAATATCACTCAGTTCACTCTTAATTCTCTGGTGTTTAGACGAGTTGAAAAAATATCAAAATGTAATTTTCTCCCTTAATGCTCTGTATGTTGTGATTTTCCAGTGAATTCTTTTTATGTAGGAAAATACCCAAAGAAATGTTACAGTTGATTCCAATTTACCACCATCATGCTGTAGACCTTCAGCTCATATGTTTCCCATTTAAGAAAAACTAAAGCACAAAACACAGTCACATCTCTTTGAGTTTTGCCTCTAACCTCAAGTGTGAATTGCATTGCCTTCCTCGACACAGGTCCTGTCCATAGGAAAAAAGTTACTGGTATTTTTAAGGGTCATGATTTATTTTTGGCCTTCTGTTATCAAAGTAAGAAAATCTGTCTTGTGTTGGTTCCTCTTTTATGTTGTACTCCAAACAGGTGGTAGCACCATGGCAAGCTGATTCTGAAAGTTTCTAAAATCCACCGGGAATAGCTCTCTGGTTTTACTGCCTCTTTATCTGACAAAACTCCTAGAAATATAGTACAGATGTGTTTCTGTTTGGCACTCAATATGGAACTTCTCTAATTTTTACAGTTTGTTGTTCATCAGGCAAAGTGACAAACAATACAAATGTTGTAGAAGTTATTTGAAAATATGTCTAAACTACTAAAAAATAACTAGAAAAATTTATAAAAAAGTAATTAGCTCTAAAAAAAAAAAGAATGCTTATTGACTAAATTCATTCGTTCATAGGTACAGTAGGTAGAGTAGCCAAAAATCTAACTCAAGCAAGAGTTTCTGTACTTCTAAATAATATTACTCAAGTAGAAATAAAAAGTAGTCATCCAAAATATTACTCAAGTAAGAGTAAAAACGTATTCGGTGAAAAGATACTCAAGTACTGAGTAACCGTTTCATTGTAATGTCCGATTATTATTATTTTTTTTAAAATTATGTAAGCAGTGAGATAAAATGATAAAATAATGTATAATGTCTGACATTTCCAAAAAAAAAAATTAAATAAATGAAATAAAACAAGTGAATAAAAAAAAAAAAAAAAAAAGCAAATTAAGGATCAAGAAACCCTAATTTTCTAATCTCACTTTTTCACAACATAAAGCTTT
Organism: Clarias batrachus; assembly: GCA_003987875.1. Classification (NCBI taxonomy): domain Eukaryota; kingdom Metazoa; phylum Chordata; class Actinopteri; order Siluriformes; family Clariidae; genus Clarias; species Clarias batrachus. Next base: position 243,563 of record QMIH01000155.1, on the reverse strand, counting down.
AGAAACATGTATGTTTGAAGTGTAAACTATTACCAGTTAAAGATATACTGTATTACTCACTTTACCAACAGAACAAATGTAAAAAACTTATATTTTTAGCCTCTGGCTTATTTGCTAATTATATATGTTAACATTGCAACATTAAATGACAGCTAAACTAACCGCGACATGTTTGCTCAGGTTGACGATTTTCCTTTTTGTGCAGCCAGTTTGTGTGTGGTCATGTGACTACATGTGGTTATTGTTACTGTGGCTGATTGGTCAAACAGAGTCATGTGGTCAATCCACCGGCTGCATTTCTCTGGCTAAAATAAAGAACATCTAATGGGTAGAATAAATAGTAGAAAAGTAATGAGTCGAGTGGAGCCGAATGTAGCGGAATAAGAGTAGCGTTTCTTCTTCACAAAGCTACTCAAGTAAAAGTAAAAAGTATGGTGTTGTAAAACTACTCATAGAAGTAAAAAAAAATTTCAAAAGGTTACTTAAGTAAATGTAAAGGAGTAAATGTAACTCATTACTACCCACCTCTGGTGTCAACTAACAACATCTCAAAGTTTCAAATCACCGCTTGTGCCAAGTTTCTACTCCAACTCTGTGTACATGGACAGTTCCATCCCCAAGCCAAGTTCCAGTCCCTGCCCCATGCTCACGCCAAGACCGCAACCAGCCCTAGCTCTAGAGCAGGGGCACACACTGGACCTCTTTAGTGCGTTTTGGGGCTTTTAAGTTAACGTGGTTGTTTCTTGTTTCACAGTTTCTTTACAGTTGTGTTTAGCTCAGTGTTTTGCACTGTCATTGTTTTGCATCTGTATTTTTTTTGTTTTCTTTGTTCTGTTACTTTTACCACTGGTCTGTTCAGGTTTGTTCCTCTGTACTTATGCTGCTGTTCTTCATGCCTAGATAAATGTTGCTGTTTATTAATGTTATTTTTATTTGTGCATAAATATAATTATCTGCATGTACGCTGACCATCAATTACTGTATTAACAATAAAAAAATTAAAATGTTACACAAAAAAAATAATCCTTCATAGAAATTTTCATTAAGCAAATTCTAAACAAGAATTTGCTTAATTCTTAATGTATTAATAATAATAATACATTTAATAATAATAATAATAATAATAAAAAGAAAAAGAATACATTTTATTTATAATGTAGTTTATATTTGAAGCAAATCCAGATTGAAGTAATTTGCTACAAATTACTTGAACCCAAAAGCTCTGATAAAAAGATTTAAAATCATCAACAGTCTGGCATCCTCAGATACCCTGGAAGAGCATTCCATAGTCTAGGTGCCGCTGAGCAAAAAGTCCGATATCCCATAGTATGAAGCTTCGTCTTCTGAGGTTTCAGAAGATGTGCTGAGAAAGAGCAGAGGTTGCGTGTAGATGTATGTGAAGTAATAAGTTCTTTGAGATAAGGAGGGGTATCCCCATAGATGATAAGAATGGCAACCTTGCATTCAATTCTGAATGAAACAGGGAGCCAATGAAGAGATTTAAGGATTGTCGCCGAAGGACTTTCAGAGCTAGCCACCAAACTCAAAGATGCAGCCAAACAACTGCAGAGGCAGTAAACCAGGATCAAAAACCCCAGAGCAACGAGACAACAAGGTAGATGCCAAAAAAAAGCACTCAACGTCTTTGCAGCGCTGAAAAATGCCCAAAAACTCTAGGTAGAAACTAGCTAAAAAGAAAAACTGTAGCTGAAAAACAGCCTTTGGGTTACTAATACTCCATATAAAAGTCAAAAAGCATAAAAATACTAAACTTTCCAAATTAAATAAACATAAAAATAACGTAAAAGTAGCTAAAAGAAGCACAGCAGCAGGAGAAGCAACGAACTGCCATCACCAACAGCCTTTCCTGTTCTAAGCACAGTCTAATCACAGCCTTATATTATAAGAAAGTTTTTTAGGCTTTTCTGTTCCCCTTTTTAAAAAATGTATTTATATATTTATTTATTAGTTTTTATAGGAAATGTATCCCTGGATGTTCACATTTACCATAAAAATGAGGTTGATTGAGATTCTGGTGAAAAAAAAGAAGAAATGCTGGCATGTTCCTTTAAAATGAAGCAACAAGATGAGCCTGGAAAGCATTTTGTATCCAGGTGCAATTAATAAAGAACCCTTTTATTGCAGAGTTCCTAAATCCTGGTCCTGGAATACCATCATAGTCCACATTTATATAAAATTATTTCTTCCCAAACACGGTCATGCCTGTCTACTGCCTTTATAATTTACTGAACAATGAAAAAAAAATGGATGGCAAAAAAATTGCACTATTTTGATACCCAACACCAAAGATTTCTTCTTATTGTTATTAATTGAAGAATCCTAGATATTAACATCTCTTAACATCTTCCTGTAATGATCTTTGCAAAACACTGACCATTTGGGTATTTGTGCAGTGTGGGAGATGAGCGAGTAATTGTCGCTGTTGGCAGACAGGCTTTGTGCTAAATTATCCTGGTACAATTCTGAAGGTATTCACAACACCTTTAAACTTTACATGAGGTCCTAAACCAAAAGCCACAAAAAGGCCTCAAAACATCATTAACATCCCCACTATATTTTACAATAGGGAGGCATAGGGAAGCAAAGAGAGACTTTTCTTTTTATGCAGCTTAAGTCTTGTTGCCTAATATACCAGTGGTGTTCATAGCTAAAACATTACACAATTCCAACTATTACCAACCTTGCTTAAAGCAGGTTCTGTGACACAGTAACAATTTCTGTTGTTTGTTCATGTATTGTCACTAATAAAATAAAGTCAAAACAAATCTACAGTTAAACCTTGGATTGCGAGCATTATTTGTTCTGGAAGCATGCTTGTATATCAAAGCAATTGTTTATAAAAGCAAACTTTCCCCATAAGAATGAATGGAAATGTTTTATTTATATAGCGCCTTTCCAGAGCCTTTCCACTTTACAATGAATTTAAACATAGTACAAACAGACAAAATACAAGAGATAATACAAAATATGATGTAAAAATCAAACAAATTAACTTGCACTTTATCTTTGAAAATAATCGTGGCTAGTGTGAGGAAGAGCAGAGGGTGGTGGTGGGGGGATATTATTGTGTAGGACGACTCTCACACACACACACACACACACACACACACACACACTGAAACACTGATCTTTCTGGAATCTTTTACTTTTTCCCTTACACATGACTGCACAGTTTATTAATCCGCTTGTTTCTGTAGCGCTTTTAACAATCGTCATTGTCGCAAAGCAGTTTTACACAATCAAAATTTTTTTTAAGTTTGTATGGAATGTCAATGTGTATGATTAAAAATGGTCAGATAGTCTCTGAGGAGCAAGCCGAGGGCAACGGTGGCAAGGAAAAACTCCCTGAGATGGTAGTAGGAAGAAACCTTAAGAGGAACCAGAATTAACAGGGAACCCATCCTCATTTGGGTGAAACAGAAAGCAGGAATTGATCAGCATTCATACTGTGTTCAGGCAGTTCAGTATAACAGTTGTTAACAGATATTAATTGATGTTAATATGGAGTCCAGGTAGTTATTTGAGGCTCAGGTAGACTTGTAGGAAATTCCAGTTCTGAACTATGGAGCGACTGCAGCCAAGTATTTAGAGAAACATCTTCAACCTCAGTCGAGGTCAAAACCGTCTTCATAGTAGAATGAAACTGTCCCCAGACACCCAACGCATCCCAGAGAGACACACGGGACATCCATGTGACGAGATCTCCAACCAGAAGCGGGGCACTAGACATGACCAATCACCTCACCGTCAACAAACCTGAGTGATCAATGAGAGTGGGGAGGACAGCATCTAAACATACCAGTTCACCAGAATACTCTACGAACATGAGTCCCCCAGATCTGCTCCATTACCTAAGGCTAATCTATGTACAAAAATGCTTGGCTAAATAAATAGGTTTTTAGCCTAGACTTAAACACTGTTACTGTGTCTGAATCCCGAACATTAATAGGAAGACTATTCCATAACTTTGGGGCTTTGTAAGAAAAAGCTCTGCCCCCTGCTGTAGTTTTAATAATACGTGGTACTGACAGGCAGCCTGCATCCTTTGATCGAAGTAGGCGTGGCGGATCGTAAGACACTAGCAGTTCACTCAGATACTGCGGCGCGAGACCATTTAGTGCTTTATACTGTATGTCAATTGTAGTATTTTAAAATCAATGCGAAATTTCACAGGGTAGTGTAGATAAGGGTGATGAGCTCATATCTTCTGGTTCTAGTGAGGACTTGTTTATGCACCTAGTTGAACAACCAGACAGTAAGGCATACTGTGCAATAGTCCAACCTAGAGGTGATAAAGGCATGAACTAGTTTTTTCTGCATCGTTTAGTGACAATATATTCCTTAACTCGGCAATATTTCTGAGGTGAAAGAATGCTATCCTGGTGATATTGTCTACATGAGCTTCAAATGAAAGACTAGAATCTATAATYACACYRMRGTCTTTTRYTGTTGCACTAGATAGAACAGAAAGGCCATCAAAAGGTACAGTGTGATCTAAAATCTTGCTTCTAGCTGCATGCGGACCATGACTAGAACTACTGTCTTATCAGAATTTTGACTATACGAATGATGCATGTGCACTGAGACGGAGCATGGGAGACGATTACCCATAATCCCACAGTATGAATAGAATCAACTTTTTAATGACTTTCGATGGTCCTTTTTGTGGAATTAATATGAAATGAAACTATGCCATTTTCCCCTTTATGTCATCTCACACCATTTCCATGACTACTAGTACGATCTCTAGTCAGAGCTAGAACTCTAGTCAATCATCTGCAATAAGAGAATATTTTTATTTACAATATAATTTATAAAAAAACTTTTCGTTCCCATGATTTTATAGTGGCTAGTTGACACCAGAGGTGGGTAGTAATGAGTTACATTTACTCATTTACTTAAGTAACTTAAAAAAAAAAAATTACTTCTATGAGTAGTAAAATTTTTGGCTACTCTACCCACCTCTGGATGACACCTACAGTATCTTACAGCTCTCCTCTATCAACTGACGGTTGCCAACCAGAGCAGCCCAAAACTTGCTCTGTAGGACTCTTGGTTAAAGGTGCTCACTGAGATCCAAACAATCTCCTCATAATTAGGGAAAAATATTTTTCTTTTGCCATGGGCTCTGGGGCGCATGACATCACTCCACTTGCATGCCACTCTCTGTATTTAAGCATCCGCCACACGACTCCGTAGTCCTCCAGGACCTTGAGCTAAACTTCCCGCCTCGGTTTTATAATATGGACGAAGCCCGAGAATCATTAAAAATGATTATTTGCCAGCCGTGCTCTTTTCCACGGCCCCGCCCCTTTGCACACGTGCGAAAGGGTAGGCCACCCATCTAGTGAGCCTACGAAGGAAGGGAGGAGTGACAAAAAAATTTAGGCGTATGCCCACACTGGAGCACACCATGACAGTCACATGCTTTTATTTCTCTCTCTCTCGCTCGTTATTAATGGACAATTTTGAAAAAATGCAGCTTGTCACATAACTGAAATGTGCAAAGACACAAAGATTTTCCCTGAGGTAGAAACATTAAAGGAACATCTTCAACCTAAACCAATCTAGATTTCTGAAAAGCCTCGCAATAGAACTATGCACTGTTGCTTGATGAATAACAGCACTTTTTTCATCTTTTTACTATTGGGTCTGAATGATTATTATTCAAAAAATCTCTGCGCATACACCCTAAAAAATACTGGGTTAATTCTACCTCACAAATAGGTTATTATTTTTTTATGTGTTATATGTCTATGGGTAAAACAGTTTAAACAGTTAATTTACTTTGATATACTGGTCTATTACAAAAAAAAAAAAAAAACACAACTAAGTTTTGCAAACCATACATATATGCAATAAACAGCACCCAATCAATTGTACAAATCATAGAAAAAATATTTAGATTTATTTTTCAAAAGATCAGATAATACAGAAGTTTAACAGAGATATCATTACAATACTATTACTCAGAAGCACTAATGCCTGAGGGCAGTGCTGGTCATTATCTCCCAACATCAGCATGTAGTGGTACGGCCTTGACACTTCAGCCTGCTGGAGACATTCCACAGTGTTCGTTCCAACCTTAGAAAGAAAGTAATTAAAGAAAGTAAAAGTTTATGAAAAAATCGAGAGGGTTGGCCAGTATGCATATTTTAAAGAAGATCAGTGTTTTGTAATACCTCAGCTTTTTATATGTGGTTGCTAACGCTAGCAACCTAGCTAAATGCGTCATGCTGGCTACAGTTAACAGTTTAGCTTTCATTCATCACTTCACCACCTTCATACACCCTGCAAGCATTTTACAAAGAAAGCTAAAAGCTCAGACATTTTTGCAGTTTCTTTCATACACAGGTGGGGTTCTTTGGTTTGGCTAGCTAGCAGCTATTGTCAGATTAACTAATATGCTATTCTACCTCACAAAACTTTCAGAAAGTTTAAGTGTAACTTTAACATTGTAACAGTAATAAATGTTGCATACAGTGAACAAATTCAGTCATAGGTGAGTGAAAGTGTGTATACAGACCTTGTATGTAACGTTTACATTTCCTCTTAAATGCATGAGGAGGAAGCACCCTTATCAGCAGCCCAAAAAAAAGACACGAAGCTGTCACAGCCACTGAATACACCGGTGAACTTCGGGGGAGGGGCGGTCTTGTCTGTGATGTTAGCTGTCACTAGCTAACCCAATTCCAACCTAGCAAGCTGGGTTAAACAAAAAGTACCCAACTCCCTGTAAATAACCCAGAAAAATTATCCAACATAGGCAACCCAGCATTTGGGTAATAAAAATAATAGCATTTTTTAGTGTATAATATCACAATCCAATTCTAATTCAATTGATTGCTCAATCTCACTCATTTAATTTCTACATGGTGTCCCAAAAGTCTCCATACATTTAATTAAATGTCATTTAATTTAGTACCCATCCTTTATCTGTTTGTAGTTTTTTGGTAAACACAGCCTCTTCTATTCATAATGGTGATCCAACTCATGATGAACTGGTGTAAACAAATCTGGTATGAAGTTCTTTGTGGCTACAACAAAGTTCTTAGAAAGATGACAGAATTCATTATTTCTGTTGACTCAAGAATGAGAACAAGATCAAATTTGTTACCTAATAATAGGCATTTTTCCAATTTAATCCTGTGACTAGTGTCAAAAATGCTTTAGTTTCCAAACTCATTTTACAAAGAAACATTACATAGGTTAAATATTTCATTCCTAGATTGGTTCATAATATATGGCTTAGTTTTAATCAGCTAAACTAACTATTGAAAATATTGTATCAACAATACCAGATTTTTCTAATTATGGAAATCAGATGAAGTAAAAAGAAAATATTTCAGGGATTTGTTGTGCTGTGCAAGCACTCTCTCAAAGTACTTGGAGAGGGAAAAAAAATATTTATGCCTGTGTAGTCCAGCAGGTTTGACTAAAGATGAAAGAGCTCGTATAAAACTGTTATATTTACCTATTTATGGGAATGTTGTATTCCAAACAAAAATGGAGACTTATTAGAATCTTTTAGGCTTTTTCCCCGCCCTTTTTATTTACAGTATTTATGTATTTACTTATTTATTTAATTATTTATATATCTATTTATTAGTTTTTGCAGCAAATGTATCCCTGGATGTACACACCCCAGTAAAAAAATACACATTAGTGTATTACAAATATATTGAAATCTTCAATAGTACACTGCAAATATACTAACAGTTGTACCATCAGTTAATATATAAAAAAGTATACTTACATCATGCTTTTACCAAATTTTGGAATTAAACTTTAAACAATCTTTAAAATAATTGTATTATAGTACACTTTCCAGAAATATAGTATAGGAAAATATACTTTAAGTGAAAGTGAAAGTACACTCATTTAAACTTTGTTTTTCAATTTATTTTTGGAATATTGTTAAAAAATATGCTTGAAATAATCATTGTACAAATGTACAGAAAGTATACATTAGAATACAAATTTTAATATACGGTAGTCTCTGTATATTTTCAGTTAATTTTAAATGTATTTATTTATATGTACTTATTAATGCTTATATTTAGTGCACTACTCTCTCTCGCGCTGTCCACCATAACTGTACATTTATGTAAATAAACGTATGTTTATGTACATTTACATGTATTCGCGCATCCCAACGGGGAATTGTGGGTAAATGTAAAATTATGGTGGACGGCGTTTGTTTCTATCAAAGTCGCGCAGCACTGCCCAGAGGGTTGCGCAAGATTGTGATTCGAGCAGCGCTGCTCAATTGGTCCACGCTGCGCGACTGAAACTGGTTCGCACTGTGCGATCCGCTGGGCTGCACAAATGAACCAGTTCAATCAGGTGCCGCAGTTTCCTCCCACTTTTGATGTGTTTTGCTTCCCATACACTTGTGATGTGTTTCTTTATAAAAAAAATAAAGAAAAGCTGGCATGTTCTGTTCCATAAATAAAATAAAATAAAGAAATTTCTCCCTCAGACACTCAAGTTTCCACCCGGATCTCAACATATCTGGCAAACATCGCATCCTGGATGGTAGGTCATCAGCTGAAGCTCAATCTGAGTAAAACTGAACTGCTGTTCATCCCTGGTGATATCCCTGGACAACAATCAGATCACTCCTTCAGCCACTGCCCGCAATCTTGGGGTAACTGTGGACAATCATCTGTCATTTTCCCCACACTTCACTTTGTAACCTTACTCGCTCTTGTCGAATTCTTATTTACAACATCAGAAGAATCCGCCCCTTTCTTTCTTCACAGGCTACTCAGGTGCTTGTTCAGTCCTTTGCAACTCACTCCTGGTAGGTCTGTCTCTGTCCACCATTCATCCTCTGCAGCTAATCCAGAATGCAGCAGCATGTCTTGTTTCTAACCTTCACAAATTCTCCCACACAACACCTCCATTCCCTGCACTAGTTTCCTGTATCTGCCTGCGTCAAATTCAAAACCCGATGCTCTCCTACAAAGCTAAAAATGGTCCAGCACCCATTTACCTCTCTAATCACACCATGAACTCCAGCATGTTCCCTCCAATCCTCCAGTACTGCTCACCTCGTTCCACCATCTCTTAGGGATCGAGGAAGACATTCATTTATTCAGAACTTCCTCTAGATGTCTGTAGAGCGAGGTCTTTGACAATCTTTAAACGACAACTCAAGACATATCTGTTTCTTCAATACTTGGACTAATACAGATTCTAATACAGACTAATACTGAGCTTAGAAAACTTCCTTAAGGAATAATATCTGCAAAGCCTGATGAAAATAAAATCACTTCTTTCCACACATGGCCATGCCTGTCTACTGCCTTCATAATTTAATGAAAAAATTTTGGATGGCAAAGATGTGCTATTTTGATCCCCAACACTGCATCCCCAACATTAGTGAATATTTGGGCATTTGTGCAGTGTGGGGAGATGAGAGATTAACTGTCTAAGAAAGTAATCTTCTGACAGAGGCAGACAGCTTTGTGCTAAATTATCCTGGTAAAATCCAGTATTCACAACACCGTCTAAAACCAAAAGCCACAAAAAGGCCTCAAATCATCATTAACATTAACACTATATAACATATCTAACATACCAAGTGTTGTTCATAGCTAAAACATTACATAATTCCAACTATTACCAACCAATGCTCATGTATTCCCACAAATCAAATAAAAACAAAACTACAGTTAAACCTTGGATTACAAGCATTACTTGTTCGTGCTTGTATATCAAAACACTTGTATATAAAAGTAAATTTGCCCCATAAGAAATAATGGAAATTCAGGTGATTTGTTACACAATCCAAAAATATGGATTTAAAAATAATTAATACAAAATATAAAGTGAAAATAAAACAAATTAACCTGCACTTTACCCTTGAAAATAATCGTTTTTAATTCACAGTTTATTAATCCGTGCACATGCGCACACACACACAGCCACAATGCTTTAGTACACAGTACACGTGTGTACGAATGTTGACTATATGAGTGACGCATGCGCACTGAGACTGAAAATGGAAGACGATTACTCACAAGCCCACAGTGCAAGAGGAACAGAAGAACCACTGGCTCAGTTTACGTTCGTCAGCTAAAAGTACCATTTAGGATTTAAAAGTAAAAATGTATTACAAAATTTTGCTCATCTTGCAAAACTCTCACAGACCAAGTTACTTGCAATTCAAGGTTTTACCTTATTATCAACGCCCTGAATCTGTTTACTATTCATTACATCACTTGCTTTTAATTGTATGTAATTTTAAATGACCTCTGTAGGTATTTTATGGTGATCGGGAAAATGGAAAAACTACATCTTCTATTTGATTAAAGACACCCAGCAGGGACGCAGACTAGCCCTCAGGTCTTTAAATCTCAACATGGCTCTTAACACGGTCTTCATGAAAATTAGGATACAAATTACACTGTCAAGATGTCCTTTAAACAAGTTTTGTACAAGGCTTGAAGTTACTCATGAAGACACCTGGAGTGTTAACATTTTTATTGTTTTAATGGGTTATAAAGTCGACCTTAATACAACTCTAGTTTTTATGGTTCTCAAGATGTCCTGTGGTCCTACCTGTGCCCACTGGCCAACAACACTTTCTGGAAGTCATTTCTTAGCTGAGGTTTACACGAATTACTATAATTTAAAAGTCTATACACCAATTAGTGATAGCTTTACAACACAAAACATTATGCCAAGCATTGTGTAGGCTCTACTTGTGCCCCCGTGTGGCTCTGGGACCTCTGGCATGACTCCACAAGACCTCTGTGGGCGTTTTTTGTAGTGACTGACACCAGAATGTTGCATCCCATGGGTGCTCAATCAGTTTGGCATCTAGGGAGTTTGGAGGCTGGGTTGGCAGCCTTGGACTCTTCATCTGCTGAAACCCTAGTTTGGGTGTCTTGATGCCTTTCTTTCATGGTCAGCATTGATTATTATTATTTTTTTATGGTCTTTGTTCAAGAAATACAGAAATGAGACTTGGGTGGCCATTATCCTGTCACCAGTTTACTGTTATATAATCAGTAATCATTGTTATTGTTATGGCTGATCTGTACATTAGAGAGTATTTTTAGTAAATAAAAGTTAAATTTTTGCTAACATTTTTATATTAGTGGTTATATTACTGTTTGGAGAGGTCCTGAACTGATCTGATCTGGAAATAATAAAACAATATTCCAATAAATAGTAAAGATAACAGTTTCATAGCAGCTTTTTCATCTTTAGTCAAACCTGCTGGAATAAATAGCTTTTTTTCCCTCTCCAAGTACTTTGAGAGAGTGCTTGCATAGCACAACAAATCCCTGCAATATTTTATTTTTACTTCATCTGATTTCCATGATTAGAAAAATCTGGTATTGTTGATACAATATTTTGAGCAACTGATAAAAGTGCAGTTAGTTTAGTTGATTAAAACTAACCTGTATATCACGAATCTAGGAATAAAATATTTAAACTATGTAATGTTTCTTTGTAAAATGAGTCTGGAAACCCAAGCTTTTTTGACACTAGTCACAGGATTAAATTGGAAAATGATCTATTATTAGGTAGCAAATTCAATCTTGTGCTGATTCTTGAGTCAACAGAAATAATGAATTCTGGCATCTTTCTAAGAACTTTGTTGTAGCCACAAAGAACTTCATACCAGATTTGTTTACATGAGTTCATCATGAGTGGGAGCGCCATTATGAATAGGAGAGGCTGTGTTTACCAAAAAACTACAAACAGATAAAGGATGGTTACTAAATTAAATGACATTTAGGACTTTTAGACTTTTAGGACACCGTGTAGAAATAAAATGAGTTAGATCAAGCAATCAAAGCAATTATAATCATTCAAGTGCTGTTGTTATTCATCAAGCAACACTGCATAGCTCTATAGCAAGGCTTTCAATAAGTAGAAATCTAGCTTGTTTTAAGTTGAAGATGTTCCTTTAAGGTTTCTACCTCAGGGAAAATCTTTGTGACTTTGCACATTACAGTTATGTGACAAGCTGCATTTTTTCCAAATAGTCCATTAATAACGAGAGAGAGAGAGAGAGAGAAATAAAAACGTGTGACTCTCACAGTGTGCGCCAGTGAGGATGTGCAACAAAATCTTTTGTCACTCCTCGCTTACTACATAGGCTCACAAGATGGGTGGCCTACACTTTTGCCCGTGTGCAAAGGGGCGGGGCCGTGGAAAAGAGCACGGCTGGCAAATAATCATTTTTAATGGATCTCGGGCTTCGTCCATATTATAAAACCGAGGCGGGAAGTTTAGCTCAAGGTCCTGGAGGACTACGGAGTCGTGTGGTGGACGCTTAAATACAGAGAGTGGCATGCAAGTGGAGTGATGTCATGCGCCCCAGGGACTTCAAAGGCATAGGATTGAATGCCGCCGTTTGATCAGAATAGCCGCAAAAAGACTGCACAAGCTCCCACGGCACTTTCAATTTCAGTAAAGAGCTTTCGTGATCCTGCCACCAAAGAGGAAAAGGCCACATCGTCTTCACGTTAAGACCGGTGTTCACGTCAAAGAAAGCTTTTCAACTGCGTCACGATGGACTCCCATCTGCAGCTGCGATCAAGGAGAGCTGGGATGGGCTGGTTGCTCAGTCAGTGATGCAGGAGCTGCTCTCCACGAAAGCTCACTCTGCCACTCTGGCCGCCGCCATCATTTGACAGCTGGGCTTTGCCTCCAGACCTGCATGTGATCTTTCCTTCCCCTTTTTTCATCCTTAAACCATCTTCTTTCCTGGGTTTTCCAAATAAAATTACCCTCGTGTCTGTGGTGCCACCCGTGTTAAACCCATTACAGTGACCTAATGATTGTTTATAGCTGCTATAGTGTGCAGTTGTGGTCAGAATTTTTAGCCATGAACCTGAATCTCATGACAATATTGGACATTATTTCATTCACTTTGTACAAAACAGCCCCAAATGCACTATGCTACCACCACCATGCTCAACAGTTGGTACAGTGTTATCTAAGATGTCTTACCTTTACTCCTCCAAACATACCTCTGAGCAAAATTTTTCTCCAGAAGGCTTTCTCCTTTGTTAATGTGGTCAACCGCAAATTTGTAAAGTCTTGCTTGAAAGTGTTGATTTCAGAGCAGGGCCTTTTCTCTTGGACGGCAGCCTTTTAGTGTATGGTGATGTAAAGGGGTTGCTTCCAGTTGATGACAGACCCGTGCTTTGTTGGTTCCTGGCTTGTTCCCGATCATCTAAATCATTTTCCTTTCAGATGAAGCTGACAGTTTGGATCTTCTACCAGACCTTGGCAAAGTAGCTATACCTTACCATAACTTATATTTCCACACAATCGTTTGAACCAATTTTGGAATTTGCAGTTGTCTAGAAATGGCTCCAAGAGATGTTCTTGATATTTCTAATTCTACCATGATCTCTTTTTTATTTCTTTTTTCTTTTAAATAATTAACAATTATTTATTATATAACCATCATGTCACCTTAACTGCTCCATAGACAACTGCCAACTGCTATTTATTGTTTCTCTTTCCAACACAGCCTTATTCCATACGGAAGCGGGCTCGTATTCCAAAAACACTCATAAACCAAATAGACTTTTTTGTTTTGGGTTGTAGAACAAATAATTTGAGTTTTCATTATTTCTTATGGGAAAAGTCTATTTGGTTTAAGAGTGTTTTTGGAATACGTGCAGGTTAATTTGTTTTATTTTTACTTTATATATTGTATTAATTATTTTTATGTATTTATTGTTTTGGGTTGTAGAACAAATAATTTGAGTTTTCATTATTTCTTATGGGATAAAACAAATTAACCTGCACTTAACATTTAAAAAAGTAAAAATAAATCCAGACAGTTAAGTGTTTCCGTTTGTGCGCGCAGACACCGTGTATTTGTATGTGTGTGTGTGGAATTAGCCGCTCGCCTCGTCTTAAACAGTAAAACTCCTCCTCCCTCCCACACCTCGTTTTTTAAGTTTCACAACTAACATACACAACGCAAACACTGTTTTAACGGGAAAAAACAAATCTCTCTAATGATACTCGCGTGAGCAGACTAATGGAGTCACTGCTGTAAAGGAAAAAATGAAAAGAATCGCGACAGAGCTAAGTTTTCTGTGTAAATAAAGCGTGTCTGCAGCCGGGGGGATGTGTGTGTGTGTGTGTGTGTCGGTGTCAAGTTACGCACACGCACACACAAATTAAGTGTGTGTGGGGGGCACAGTGTCAAATTACCCGCGCGCACACAGAAGAGAGAGGATTATAAGAGCCAAGCACTAAGACACGGCAGGGGACTCTTATTTTGACACAGCAGGGGGAGACGATTACCCATAATTCCCGCAGAGCAAGAGAGAGAAAAATCATTGGCTCAGTTGTGATCACTTGCCGCTCGGTGTCAAAATAAGAGTCGCATGCGCGATACATAATACTCGGCGCTCGTAAATTAATACTTGCTCGGTTTCCGATTAAAAAATTATTTAAAAATCTTTGCTCGGTTTGCGGAACACTCAATCTCGCAATCCGAGATTCCACTGTATTTAGTATTTTTGGAAGAGTTACGTTACTGAAACAGTTGTCTTGATGAGAGTGAAAGCTTGAAGAAATCAAACGATAAAACATGATGGTTCATGCGGCTGTGCGGGAAATTACCCAGCATTACCGCTTACTGTACGTTGGATGACCATTTTAAATAAGTTGGCCATCCACCATCGGGACAACAGTGTTGAGCAAAAAGATTTCTGAACTTTTTACTTTGTGTGTGGATAAAATGCAAAGGAAATCCTCAAAACAATTACATTTTAACCTTTATTTGGAGCAACATCCCGTATGTCTGACCATATCCATAGATTCTAACAGGGTTTAGAATTCCGGTCGGAGGTTGGTACGGGCACAACAGATCCCTGTACACAGTGTGTATATCTCATGTCACTCATCTCTTAGTGTTGTAAAAGTTTCTTGTCTGGTTAATTTTCTTTTAGAAACATTACCATGAGGTGTCTCCTAGCGCTCTCTAAATGTACTGATCGGATCATTCCAAATGTATATATGTATCTAAATATGTAGGCGCATTTACGAGCATCAACAGCATATTCCCAACTATATAGCTCCGTCTGTAGAAATCTTAGGGTCCAGGCATCATAGCCTTGGGGGCAGCGGTAGCACAGCGGATTAAGGCTCTGGGTTACTAATTATAAGGTTGGTGGTTTATGCTTTCAGGGTATTTTGTTTTCTCGAAGCTAGCAAGAAGAGGCAAAAATGGATGAAAAATAAAAGAGCACAAAATGCAATTCCTCTGTCTTGAAGTCTTTGTAGAGGAAAACATTGTTTTCCCACAAACAAATCCCTGGCACTGGACAGACTCCTGCATAAAGTTTAAACGTCAAGCTCACAGCAAATTTTACTCTCAACATTTACATATGTTTTTTATTTAAATACAAGCTTTGGTTTAGGTAGATCATCTGCCATACAGAGTTCTATGAATGAACTGTTACTATGAAAAAAAAAATCATAAAAGCATTAATATAAACCGGTGATTTGGATTTCAACTACTTTCCAAACCATTATTGTTGAATGCCGGATTTGAAAAACTAACAGCGCTGTGGTTTAAGTACGGTTTAACGTAGGCAATGCCGATCTTGAAAGAAAAAAAAAGAAAAAAAACAGTGTGTGGCGATAAACAGTGTGATGTTAATGCATTAATACATCAATTTGTAAAGGACATTCCCATGCAGTAGTAGATTACAAATCCTGTGTTGTATCTAAACCACAGTCTCTTTGTATTGCAATGCTTTAAAGTGAAAGCCAAGGCCTGTTTTTCCCCAAATACCTGATATCGCTGTTCCTGATAATGTCTTCCAGACAGCATCGCCCTGCAGCCAAAGAGTTGTACATCACAGGATGTAGCATACAGCTTTATTTCAGTTTGCCACTTCTCTACAACTGTGCCGCCTGCAGTGATGCACATTAAACTCTTCTGGATATATATATATATTTTTTCTATTCCAAGCAACTCTGAAACAACTTCTTTCTGGGCCAAGAAGTGATAACTATTATATTATCTTGGCAATTTAAGGAGTGACTCATGAAGTGCAACCTCAGTACCAAATGCCTGAAATGATTTCTACTAGAATGTAAGTCATTTTTAAAAAGGGCAAAAAAGACACTGTGTCACTTTTAATACTAAAACAAATGGTTATCAAATGACCGTGCAATGAAATTAAGCATGAAGTTAGCTTCATTCCTAACTTTTAGACATGTTGGTTTCATCTGGAACTCTGGTCCTCCAGGACCGGAACTAAAGACACTGATTTGTATGATTTCATGAATTTTGTACATAAAATGTTCAATATAAAAACATTATATATATANNNNTTTGATTATCACTACTTCCAGGAAAGATTCTTTCTACAACAATACAAGCACATATTGCTTAGTGAACTCAAAACAAACAACATTACAAAACTGCACTCTAAGAACATGAAAGAATATTCAGAACGTGCTTCAGGAAAGCTTTCTGAGTTCTTATTAACATAATAACTTGCACATTTCTTCATTTATTTATTTTATTAAGATCAAGATGGTAAGAGGTAGAGAACAAATGTCTGGTTGTTACTGCTGTACGTTTCTTTGTGGATGTTCAACAAAGTAAAAAATGTGACATCGTTGATTAATAAATTAAAAATGTTAATAGTCAGCAAATCACATCATAATAGTTATAATCGGAAGAAAATTGATCACTTTAAGGAGATAATGACTCCCTGGGACGTATCACACCACATCACACCATATTTCCTTTAACAGCACAGCTCAGAGTGTGTTAAACCAACTTACCCACCATGGCATTGCTGAAATCTGGATTCTGATTGTAAGGAAGGCGAATATTCTTATTCTGTAATTGCTGAGTCATAATTCGACACTGAAGACGGACTGTAACCCAGGATGGATGGACTTTCTGACGCACAGTCAAGTAGATTTAGATATGATAGAATAGTTTACACCATTCATCCATAACATCAACACCACCACAAGTGAACTGACCAGCATTGATTAATTATATACCAGTTATCTGGTGACAGGATCACAGGTTCTCAAGGTGAGAGTGAGTCATGCCTTCAAAAACCAAATCCAATGAGGCAAAGAAAAGTCAAAGCTGGCTGGGATAGAAAGACACCAGAACACCTGAGCAGGGGGTCCAGCTGACAGTCTGTCCAAGGCTGTTGACCCAGCCTCAAAACTACCCAGATCCCACATCGGTGAAGATTCTCAGTCATCCAGGTGAGGTTATCTGGAAGTTGCGTCATACCAACTGGACGACTTCTTAGTGTAGAAGAAACGTTTCACTACTCATCCAAGTAGCTTCTTCAGTCTAAGGTAGGTTGGAAAGTTCCTCATATTTAGGTCCTCCAAGGCCAAAGGTTCATCCCTTATCTGAAACAGCTTGTTTAGTGAACAATAGAGTCACTGTATTTGTACTCAATAAGCCGTACAAACAGTTCTCATTTTGAAAACAGCAAGACCAAAAAATGTCATGTACTGTAGGAAAACAAAAGCAGAGGAATTGATAAAATATGGCCTTCCACTGGAGACAGTTGGACATGTGGTGAAACAGCTCATGCATCCTCACTCACATCCAACAAGAGCGATAAATGTTCCCTGTTGGAGTGCAATTGTTAACAGCACAATTTGCAAAATGGTTTTTAAGCTTTCTGAACGTTAAACAGGATCGTCCAGGGTGACTGTCCTTCTGTGATGGATTGGTACTCTGTCCAGGGTGTACCCCGCCTCATGCCCGAGGTCTCCTGGGATAGGCTCCAGCCCCCCCCCCCCCCCCCGCGACCCTGAATACAGGATAAAGTGGTACAGACGATGAGTGAGAACAGTCACGCATGCTCTAGACAACCTGACGACTGATACTGAGAAAGCATCTTATGAGTTCTCTGACACAGTTTTCTGAAGTCGCGAGGAGGAGGAGACCTTTCCCATATCTCGCCATATACTGCATCACCCATGAGGAACACGGCCTCTGAGAAATCAGCACGACCTCAGCCTCAGTACAAGATGAAGATGATGACACTGTTTTGGAGCTGTTCCCTCTCTTTGGCAGTGGTATTCTCTCGCCAGAGGTTAATGCAGCTCCCTGGTGTGGCGATGTTTCTCTGATTTGATGCGGTCAAGGATAGAATACGTCATTCATCAACCGTGACATAACCTTGTCTAAAATATGAAAAAGTCTATACTTTTTTTTAACCTTTAGTGTCTCTCTCTACATTGTGGCAAGTTCACCTTCGGTGACCCTGCAAAGGTTTTGAGAAGGAGGATGATTAATGGAAGATCACAGACCTGGCTGCCAGGAGGATGGCTGTATTTCAGGCAGCTGGTCTCACAAACATGCTGTTCATCTCCTTCATGGAGACATCATTTTATTCACTCCATCAATTAACACTGAATAACCTACAGTAGAGTATATCCTGAGATTAGAACAGGAAGTTTATAGGAGGCAACAGTTTATTAAAGTACACACGCTATTGGGTAATATCATTTATTATACTGTATAAAGCTTGTTTTATGAAATCATCCCACTGGTTAGACACATTTTATTGTCTACCAGCTGCTAGGATGAATAACAGGATGATGCATTTTTCCAGGTCTGCCTGAAAGCAGCACTATAAGCAGAGTTTGTACGTTCACGGTCTAATTTTTAAAAAATTATTAAGATATTTGAATCATTTTCATCTAAAAGGTCATGTGATCTATTTTATGACAATGTTCATCTAGAAATATTTTTTTTGTTTATTGTAAAGTAGATTTGTAATCTGATTTGACTTAATGTCAAAGAAGTACTTTGACATTTTGAAAAAAAAAGTCATCACCATTCCTAAAGCGACGTCCATGAAGACATGTCCATAACCTCAACCCCAGTGAGCCCTTCCCTTCAGATGATGAAGTAGGAACTGCACACCAGACCTCTGGACAGAAACTGGACAGTTAATGTTGTATGCTAGCACTGGGTCGCTTCAGAACTGCCGTAATTCTTCATGGCATACTGTAGGTTCAACATGGTGTTGGAAATCTTGACTTCCATACTGACATCATAGCGTCACGCTGAAGATTTGTTGGCTGCACATCCATGATGTGAACGTCCTGTTCCGCCTCATCCTAAAGGTGATCATTTGAGTACAGGTCATGGGTTTCTCCCACGTGGAGGCTATCCCAGGAGACTGGGCACAAGGTACATCGTGGGCGCGGTGCCAATCCATCGCAGGGCACACACACACATATACACTCTGACTCACACTACGGCCAATTTGGGAATGCCAATTAACCTACATGTCTTTGGATTGTGGGACGAAACCACCAAGCACGGGGAGAACATGCAAACTCCATGCACACAGAGATGGGAATCGAACCCCAACACTGGCGGTGCAAGGCGACAATGCTAACCACTACACCACCGTGCCGCCCTCAAGAAACCAGTTTGAAATATTTTAGCTTTGTGACATGGCATGTTATGCCGAGTCATAAAGGGCCGGACATGGACAGCAAAATTAAAAAAACTCAGAGTATGAGTAGAGCGTGGCTCAATTAATTAGTACTCAGGGGTCCAAAGTAATGAATAGTTTCTTCCTTTTGCCTTTGTAACTTGTTCTTGTGATCTTCGGCTTGGGGAGGTGGAGATACAGGGAGTAAAATGGAATCTCTCCACACCAAAGAAGATTTAAATGCTGTGTACGTTGGCATCCATAGTGGCTCTTTTTCCCCCAATGGGTTGTCAAGCCATCCAACTATCCATCCATTCGTCGGATGCATTCCTGTCTTGCTCCCAGTTCTAGACGTCCTCCCAGTTCCTCGAAAGCCGTGAACATGACGATGAATTAAAATGTAGAGCAGGGATTTATTCTAAAACAGTGGGGCAGTTTCAGCAGAAACACGTGATGACTGATATCATAAGCTCTTCTCCTCCCAATACAGGAGTTTTGGATTGTGTTGTGTTTCTGATCATATTAAACTGTTCCGCTAGAGACGAACACACTGCGTCTATTAAATTAATAATGCAGCATACTGTATGTGTAATGCCTAACTTAATACAAACCAATTAAACTGATCAGGAAGTCTCCAGGACGTGGTTTAGACAAGTAACGTCTGACACCTAGTGGCAAAACCAAAAAGGTGTGCAGATAAAAGAGACAACTCCATACAAAAGTTATGACAACTTTTTATTAACCTTAACAGATAAAAGATTGTTACCAGGTGAACCAAATATATTTCTATAACATCTGCAAAAAAAAAAGATGCTAAATTAAAACCATATAACCTTTTTTTTCCTGTGGACGACAAGACAAGACGACAAACAAGAAAAATGTCAAACGAACAAACAGAACTTTTTAATTGCATCTTCTAAATAGTTGCATAAGATTCATTTATTAAATGTATTATTTCATGAGGCCTCATCTAGGAGTAAACAGTCAACCTTCATGTGGATCTGATCTGATCATGCCGAAAAAAAAAGAAAAAAAAACATTTATTCATCATATATAACTCGCTGAAACATTAAATGTTTAGTTACGTTTAAATATGGAAAGAGTACGATCCTAGGAATCACGATAACGGCCGAGTGACCCTGCTTGTCAGTAGCCATGTTAATGATTATTTTGATCGTTTAAACGCCTAAAGTCACCTCAGAAGCCATTTGTCATTTGGCAGCAATCCTAAAGGAAGAGAAAATTGAGAAAACAAAACAAAACAACACATGTCATGTCATGTATTTGAAATGACAACAATGGGAAGAAAGGCAAGGCACTATGTTAGCAGGGAAGTTAATTTCGGGATGATCTGCACAGTTTCGTGCTCGTTCCTCACTCACAAGGACACACAAATAAAACAAGCGTGTATACACAGAATTCTACTTGGTGCAGATAAAGGCACTGTGCTTCAGTTGAAGCCCTACACAGCATTCAAACATAGGGAAGCCTTGCCTGCCAGGCTAAACGCACCATATCTGACCATCCCAGCAGATATTAAAGTGCGACATCTTACCAGCGAATGCCTTAAACGAGGTGTGGTACTTTCACAGAACGAACAAACGAAAAACACCCGTGTTATTTTTAGGCTATTGGTATTGTTTTCTTCTTTTTCCATGACTTGTCTTGACGCTGACGAAACTTCGAGACCGCACCAAACAACCGAAGCACAACAAACTTTTGCACATTGCTTTTGCTGTGCGTGAAATAGCTCTGAGCGATAATCATCAACTCTCTCTTCCTCTCCCTGTTCCCTTCCAGAGAACCTATTATATCTGATCCGGTTAATCAAATGATGGGAGCTGATTATCTGGAGCTGTAGGCTTTACTGCTACACAATCCCATCTTGTGGCACGCACCTTAACTCACATTTCTACGTTTCTAAGTTTATATAATGTTCAGACAGCAGCAGGAAATTTGTATTATTATTAATAATAATAATAAACACTAATCACTGCAGCTTTATCAATGTGCATACTATTTTTTTACTCCTATATAGTGATGAATTGCATTTCTTTTGTGAATAAGGCAAGGACAGTGTGAAGTGAAGGGACACGAAAGGCAAAACTCAGACTAGGGAAGCCTTAAATCTGACAGCTGGGAATGACCTGCCAACTGGAATATTTAGACATCATCATCATCATCATCTCAAAGCCCTGATGAAAAGCCAGAAGAAGCAGAATCGAAACAGCCGCAGCAGAAGGAGGACAGAGGTGGTGGTGGTGGGGAAATATCAGTCGCTGAGTCTGTTATAAGAGCGTCCTTCCTGAGAAGATGACTGCAGTATCTGCGTTCGCCACATGGGGGCTTTTAACTCCACTGTGAATTTTGGAGCGAAGGCAGTTTTTCTCAGTCTCTGGATTGTCACACAGTGAACCGTCATGACACAAAGGTGCCAACAGTATTAACAAGAAAATCCTAGCAGGCAAAAAACTGTTATTTAAGAAAAAAACAAACAAAATAACAACCACAAAACCCTTCTGTGTCAGTTTTTTTTCCCCCCCATGTAAACAGAAAAGCAAAAGTCTGCTGTGCATGCTACTTCATAATAAACAACAACTTTATTCAATCATTCGAGTAAAGGTCCCGGCTTCTTCTTTTCCTAATGGCTCGCAAATCCATAAGACAAAGTTCACACAGATAAAAGTGGCAGCTACCTAAAGCAAACGGTTTTTTTTTTCTTCATAAACTGTGTCCTTTTCACTTTTTTCCTGCTCAGGGAGAAAGATGAAAAAGAATATAACATCTCCTATATCGATGACATAAATGCTATGGCTGAACTGTACATGTTGGCACCTCTGCATGATAAGTTGAATTAAATAAAAAGTTCGGCTTCGTCCGTACATTTTGCTTGAGATGCAGTCTATGGCTGGATGTCAGTGGTTAAAATCCGGAAAGTCTCATCGCCTTCTGGAGATCTCTCGGAGCAGATATTGTTAATCTGAATTAATGCTCGGACATTCTGCTGTCTCTGTATGAAGTGGTCCCCCATACGCGTTTCTCTCTCTCTCTCTCTCTAATCCAGAAGAAACTCATGTTTGTGTCTCTCTGAGATGAACGAGTGTGAAGTTAGGAGAGACGGTGAGCTCCAGGAGACAGTGCAAGTGATGCAGGAAGAGAGACAACAGGGGGAAGAGAAAGAGAGAGAGGGAGAGAGAGAGAGAGCGTGAGATGGAGAAGGTGCAGTCCTGATTCCTGATTCATTGCTCCACCTGAGTAACCTGGATGACTGGAGGTGAGCTGCTAACGGTCGGGCCGCACCAACACGCCGAGGAGCTCCGTGATGCCTGCTGCTCGCAGCTCCTGAAAAAAATATAAATAAATAAAAAATTATAACTACGGAGATCAATTTATTTAATAATAAATTTCCAGTCTGGGATTACCTGACACACACACATACTGTACATACTAGAGATGGGAATCAACCAGTCACATCCAGATACGAAATTATCACAATACCGCGGTGCCGATTCGATTGAACTTGTGATTTTATAAATATCATGACTTTTTTTTTTAAAATATCCCCAGGGCGGCACGGTGGTGTAGTTAGCACTGTCGCCTTGCACCGCCAGGGTCCGGGTTCGATCCCCGGCCAGGCTCGATTAACCGTCTCTGTGTGCATGGAGTTTGCATGTTCTCCCCGTGCTTGGTGGGTTTCCTCCCACAGTCCAAAGACATGTAGGTTAGGCTAATTGACGTTCCCAAATTGCCCTTAGTGTGTGAATGAGTGTGTGTGTATGTCTGTGTGCCCTGCGATGGATTGGCATCCTGTCCAGGGTGTACCCTGCCATGTGCCCTAAGTCTCCTGGGATAGGCTCCAGGCCCCCCGTCACCCTGAATACAGGAGTAAGCGGTATAGATGATGAGTGAGTGAGTAAATATCCCCATCCGATTGTCGTGTATATTTAGTTAGTTTGCATTTAAACAGTACAAAACTTTAAATACAAGAGTTTAATGTTTAACTTTGAGTTGAATTAGACAAAAATCTACAAAAAGCGAATAATACACTCCTAATTCACTGTAAATAGTTCAGAATGCACCACGTGTAGGATTATAAAGAAACGGCGACGTTTTACCTCGTCAAAAGCCTCCAAATTCTCAAAACTCAACCTGACAGGGAGCGTGCGAGATGAGTGGCTGCGAGCCTCTAACACGGACATGCGGTGCTTCTAACGCAGTCGATTTTTGACATATTGGTGCTTGCGGTATTTTAACACTTGTGTAAGTGTGTAATGAGTGGGTTTGAGGCCAATTCGATCACAGAGTTTGTAGAAAAAGGCAGATCGGAAGCTTCCAACGTGCGATTTTTGATAATGTAACACCACCCGGAAACGTCTGAGCTCTGTACCGAATCCTTTATACCTGAGGCTGATCGGATGATCACCAGTCACGATCGATCAAACAGAAAACCAGTCAATTCTGGCGACTGGTCGATCCATCAGTTCATCTCCATTATAAATGCAAAAAAAACTTCCACATGCACTGCCCCCTTCTCCTCCATCTTCTCTCCTCTTGCACATGTCCTGTGCATGAGCATGATTACCCCCTGTTCATGAATGGCTGGAATAGAGTGCGTGTGTGTGAGTGAGTGTGTTTGAGTGTGTTTCTCATTCAATGAGCCAGGACTGGTGAGAATATCCCCAGATTTTCGTGAACTGACACCAAAACAGACAGTTATCAAACCGTGACGAAATATTTGATAAATGCATCGGATTAGAATTGTATACCTCACCTATAAATTTCAAGCTGTCGCTATAAATAAAGAAACAGCGGGTTGGAAATGAAACCAGGCTCGATAGGAGTTTACCCACTGTTCAATGCTCTCACAAGACATTTCTGCAATAAGTCACTGGATGATCTACAAATCTATATGCAAAAACAGAAATAAATCCTCCCTGATCAATAAAGCTTTTGTAGTATTATAAAAGCGGGGTCTTTTCTCAGCAATCACAGCACACTATGTATTTACACTACCCTGTGTTTTTTTTTTTCAGCATGAAAGTGGTATATGGAGAGAGCGAGGATAGTGTTTTGAGCGTAATGATGCACAAGGTCCTGTCTTAGGTATTACTGTCAGTGCAAAGCACTCAAAATGGATCAACCCACAACCATTAGCTAAATTGAGTTAGGAGATTGCATTGTGCGGGCTGAATTCTATAAGGCTTTTAAGGTAATTTGTATTGCTCCTAAGATGCTCAGACCGAGTGTGAGTAGAGCTTCAAGGTTGGGGGGGGGGGGGTTGGAAAAATAAGTATGGTAGAGGTTTTGAGGCTTGAACTCTTTAAATCTGCCAACTGATCAATACGGACGAGACGTGTGTGTGGAAGACAGGCTGCTCTGTCCTGATGCAACCGGCTCTCTTCCAGGAGCTGCTGAAAATCCTTCAAAGTTTAAAAAGATCCAGAAAAAAAAAAAAAAAAAAAAACATTTACAGATGTGGGTATAGTTGAGGTGTTAAAGAGACGTACCCGCTCTCCTCTGGCATGTCCTGGTCCGCCTCAGCTGTAGAGCTCTCTGCATCCACACTGCTCTCGCTGCCCTGAGCAGACAGACCGTACGGGCTCTCTGGAGTCAGAGACTCACCGCTGAAACACACAAACCGTGGAGTTAAAAAGTGTTCTCATCGTGCTGAGGGGAAGTGAAATAACAGTTTCTGTTACGGAGTGACGGAGCAGAACTGATGCCATTACTTGATCCTCTTCTCGAGCAGGTGTATGTACAGCTCTTTTTCCTCCAACATCTTCTTTAAGAAACTGATCTCTTTCTGCTTCTCCAGTAGCTCCTTCTGCAGACGATAGTTACCCTCTTCCAGAGTCTCACAGAACGCCTGAGAGCAAAAGAGGGTGAGAGGGGAAAAAAAAGTTATTTTTTAACAAGAAAAAAAAAGAAAAGAAAAAAAAGCACGCCACAATAAGATTACAGGTAGTCCCCAACTTACAAACATTCGAGTTATGAATGTCGAGTCCACAGTTACGAACGGACCGCAGTTCTACTTACCGTTCAACCTCTAAAGCAACTCACATTTATTGTACACAGTGTTGGGTGTAATGCGTTACAAAGTAACGCGTTAAAGTACTGGGATTACTTTTTTGATGTAACGAATAATCTAATGCGTTATTTCCCCCATTCAAGTAGTTAGTTACTTAGTTACTTTTTCGAAAATGTAATCTGTTATTCAGACAATTTATGTAATCCGTGAGCCAGACAGCAGTCATTCCCAATCCATTAGTGTGTGTGTGTGTGTGTGTGTGTGTGTGTGTGTGAGAGAGGAAGCGCTGCCCCCGATAACCCATCCCCTCTGTTATACCCCTATCTCACCTATGCGGTTTGACAATGCGAGGGCCGACGCGCGTAAAGATGGAAACCTAATCACAGCGCCGAAACTCGAAGTGAATCATGAAGAACCGTACTTACGGCAACCGTGCGAGCTTAGGTGAGATAGGGGTATTAGTAGTTAACAGATCATGGGCCAAACTTCGCTGAGTGATGATGGTAGAATAATTATAAAGGTCTTGACTAAAACATGCATGAGAAATCACAAAGGAGTTTTCATTTTCTGCAATGGAAAAGTACTCGAACTAGTTACTTCTATCAGAAAGTAACACAGTAATGTAATTGATTACTTTTTGAAGACAGTCATTTTGTAGTGTAATTAGTTACTTTAACGTCCCCCTTTTGGTTACTTACGTTCCCCAACGCTTATTGTACAAAAAATAGACACTGCAGTGCACCAGATACCAATATTTACAATTATATACAATATTTTCAGTGTGTAAGTGAATGTGTAAAATGTCTAAAGTCTGGGATCATGACCATAGAAAATGTCTGTCCTGATGATGAACAACCCTAGTTACAGAAAATCCTCAACAAAACAGAGTTCACAGTCCAATACAGTGGAAAACAGCTCTGAGACAAAATGGAGTCCAGGATTCCCCTCGTGATTTAAAGGTGCAGAGACGACACTGTTACATTTCACTGAGAGATTCTTTGCCTTAGGCGTGGTTACGTTTTTTTGGCCACATGATAGCAGTGTGGGGAACAGGGACAGAGATTTAGTCAAGTGCATCAGTGTGCTTTATAATGTATATTTGTGTCAAAGGTGTTTAAAACTCACTTAAGAATAAATCAGACTTATGATCGTGCTCTCAGAACAAAACTTGTTTGTAAGTCGGGGACTACCTGAAAATCTTACTTACTACTTCTACTACTACGTCTTACCCGACTCTCCTCGAGACTGTCGAAAGGTCCTGGAGGCTCATCCAGACAGAGAAACTCTCGCACCGCAACACTGCAAACACACACACAGTACATATCTGTAATGCTGAAAGTGTTAACACCCATCTGAAAGAGTCAGTCGTATGATTAATCATTGATTCATTATTGCAAGTCAGAAAGACGCCTGAATTGCGAGGTATGAAACTTTTTTGAAGTGCTGCTATTATTTTGTCTTTGAAACTCTTTATTATCTGTGTGTTTGTTTGTTTTTTAAGCTTTACATTGTAGATTTGTGTCAAAGCTATATAAGACTCACTTTGTCGGATTTATGAACAAATCCGACTTGCAAACGCGCTCCCGGATCGGACTTACTGTATATCTAAAGTCAAGATGATGTACATAATTGTTTTTTTTTTGCCTTACAGACTCATCACTGTCTTATAAAATTGTCATGTAGACATAGACTGAGGTAAGTTATTTCACCTTACACATTTAGTAAACTCGACAGAGTTACTCATTTATTAAAATCGACAGAGTTACTCATTTATTAAAATCGACAGAGTTACACATTTATTAAAATCGACAGAGTTACTCATTTTGACTTGCCCCAACCTGATTACTTGTTATACACATGGAGGAAAGAGTCATCTCCCCTCGTTCACCTTGATGCCCATGGATATTTTTTTTTGCTCTGATTGACACTGACAAAAGTGTTATTTAATTTAATTTCACTTCCTTTCCATAGAACTTGGAAAAGAATGAATTGGAAGCAAATTTTAACGACGATGTCCTTTGACTTGTTCATTAATTTCCTTATCTAGACAAAATTATAAGTATAAAAGTCCTCATTTACACATTTTCTTTCTGGCAGGGGTGCCAACGATTCTGGAGTTGACTTGAAGTAGACTTAAGAAGCTTGACTAATAAATAACATTGTCTACACTTAATATGTGCATTAAGTAGGTGCTTGTGGCTAAAATAGCCTTACCGCTCATAAGGCTTCAGATGATGCATGACCAGAGCTTGATAAGAGGAGTAATTTTTCTCCACCTGATGAGTGGGAGTGGGAGTGTGTGTGTGTGTGTGTGTGTGTGTGTGTATATATACGTGTGTGTCCTCTATTAGCTGAATACCAAAGGGCTCCTGAATTATGTGATAGGGGCAGAATGCCAAGTAAGCTCAGGGCAAGGAAGGAACAGTGTGTGTGTTTGTGTGTGCGTGTGTTGTTTTAATGACCATGACCAACTTTAATGAAAGTGAAAGACAAAGTGCGTACGTTTCAACAGGCTGATCAAATGAAAAAAAATAAATTAAAATGAACAACACGTCTACGTGCTCACCAGTTGGCGATGTCTTTGTGAGCCACCAGATTCTGAAGAAAGGCCTGCAGGCCTAACTGTCGGTCCTCCAGGAAGTCAGTGTCGTAGTTATCTTTAAACCAGCGTTTAGGTGGCAGAGAGAGGCGGAAACCAGGGAACATTTCCTTTAACTGCGGAAAACATCGGAGATGTAAATATTCTGATAATCACAGACGATGCAAATGATTTCTCTTCCCTCTTACAGCTTAATGAAAAAGTCCTTTATTTTCACAACACATTATGAATGGCTGGCAGGACAAGACGTGGGATTAGGCGTACAGTATGCAGCGCGAGACCAATCTTAGGGGGTGTTTTACATTTGCTTTGCTCAGTCTTATAATAACGACGTCATGGCCTTGAGTGTTTGTTTCTAATAATATCCATTTTCTTTCTGTTTATATATATGACAAAAGCAGCAGTATTTCTCCAGCTTACACAAAAAAGAACAATAACGATGTTCATTTTTCAGGACATCCTACTGACCCCGGCTCTCAAATAAGCACCAATCGCATTTAAGTGGATCTGCAGAGGTGTGGTTTTTGTTGTAAAGTGAGAGTAAGAGTTTAGTTTGCAGGTAGTCTATTAATCCCTTCAAATTCACTTGGACAGAAATGAAACTTGCTGGTAATGAGACGTTGGCAGAGTCAGTTATAAATGCCAGAGTGTACAGTGACACTAGTGCAGAATGAATTCTTGAAACATTTAAATGCTTTATGCTCTGTAACATAAGCCTGGGGGGAGGGGAGGGGGTCAACCAGCAGGACAGGATGATACTTAAACAATAGGATGTTATTACAGGAGAACTAACCCTGTTCACACTCCAGGAGAGAAGAGAAACATATCGACACCCTGACACTCCTGATCTTGCTCTACTACAACCAACCTGGACCTGAATTCTCAGACAATGTCATTCAGTTGATCAAATATTTATCTACCGTCTTCTCTGGAAGCAGGTATGAACGCTGGAGATAAATGGAGAAGTTAAATGATGATGAATAAAAAAAAAAGCAAAAAAAAAAAAGCAATACGTTTTGTCACAGGTAGGGATCGCTCAAGTGAGTTTCCATTCAAGAACTAATTAATTCTCTACGTAATACTGTCCTACATCTCGTCCATTTACATCCATCCTTTTTATATATATATATATATATATATATTGTATATGCATTATTACTGCATCTCATTTCCAACTGTCAGACTCTGGACCATGAAAGCCTCTTGACATGATGAAAAAAATATATGGGAAACATTTTTGATAGATTTTTTTTTTTTTAATGAAATCTAATTTCTGTCAAGCACATCGAAGTCACCTCAGTAAGGCCGTCTGAGGATCATGTGAGGAAACTTCAAAAATCAGGAAAGTCGAGGCTGAAAACTAGGCGTTCTGAGATGAATGGGTGGAAAAATGTACGCATTTATTCTACATTTGCTTGGAGTCTGTTGCGGTTTGCCCAAAGTGGAAACATTAAACACCATTATGAAACTAAACACTGACACTTTGAAGAGCAATCTGAAGTAAAGGAGTGGAAAATAAATAAGCTCAAAGCGCAGTGTGTGTGATCTTCGCTGACGCAACAAGCACAGGAGTAAAGATCAATAAATAAAGAATAAAGTTCGCTGAGGAATAAAGTATTGAATAAAAAAAATGTTATCTGCACATGACAAGCATTGATTCACGTCTTTAGTTACGTAACTGTCCAGAGCTTACAGTAGCTGGTGGGGACGGGACATACTAGACCTCGTGCAATTTTAGTCGAGGACCAGTGACCTAGACACAATAATACCAATGAGCTAATACACAAGGCTGCCAGGCCAGGAGTAGGAGGGATCGAGCTTACTCTTTGTAGATCCAGTAATTACCGTGCCATAAAATATGCCAAAGGTGAAAACCCCATTCGAAAGGAGGGAGCTATTGTAATGCTGCAACACAGCTCTGCTCTGTTCGTTAAATACAGTGATAAAAGAATAAACTGCATTGTTCATCACTGCTGAAAAGCTTCCGCTTTTTCTGACAGAGAAAACACAAAACATTCAAACGGGAGAGATTCTTCTTTCAACACACAGGTGCAAGCGCTTTATTTCCTCCTGTTCCTCATCTCTGAGCACTAAAACTGAGATTATTTAAAAATGTATTTACTATATAGAGAAGTAAAGTTTGGTCACATGACTACGGTTTGGTGGTGAATCAGAAAAACACTGTTATCTAGAGATACACGTGTTCTCATGCCAGTCACAGAGACACTGGGCAATCGTAGGTGCCTGTGATCTCATGCATGCGAAAGAGGGCGGATAGCGCCGTTTTCCTTCCAGTGTGCTGCGTCTTAACGCTGAAAAAGACGAGCTTCGCTGGCTTTACATATCTGATCATGATAGCGCTCACTCCCACAGAACGGTAGTGGTTTCACCGTAATGATTCCATTCAGTTTTTATTTATATAGTGCTTTTAACAACGGTCATCAAAATCTATACACATCATAAAACTGATTGGTGTGTCTGTCTGTACGTTAAAGATATTTGCAAAAAATTGGGGGTGGGGTGGGGGTGAGTAAGATGAGTAATAGAATACATCAAGATGTTTTTTTTATTGTTGTCTGGCTGAACTGAGCGATAACATACAGGCTTTTTCATTGCAATCGGCCGAAGAGAAGATATGCCAATTTGAAATTTAAATGGAAAATGCCCTTATATCTCATTAAAAAAGTATATATATCTTGAAAAAAGAATTAGTTCATCTCAAAATTTAACAGGCGGCACTGTACATTTTGTAATACGCACTTATGAATGCGCAATTGAAACCTACTTCATACCTACTTCACTTCACTGTAACACGTAAAAAAAACATTTAGTTAATTCAACAGATGCCGCTGTACATTTTTTAAAACGCATTTATGGGTGTGCGATTAAGTCGCGGGCACAGCTAGTAAAAAATAATGGAAAAAAGTTAGCAAAGTGTGAGGAAGCATGCCTAAATTATAATTATCAGTTTGTCCTTGATGAGCACACCGAGGGAGACAGATGATGAATTGACAGGTGGATGGGAATTGGAGTAAAGACCAAATAATTGTCCTTATGCATTAACCTTATACATGTTCTTGGTCGCTTAGTCGCTCAATAGTTCAGGACTAAAATTCCTACAAACAGTTTTGTACCCGAGTCTCTAATAACGAGAGTGGACTCCATATTAAACTTGTTGAACACCTCTCCCTTTTTTTTACTGAACTTCCAGCCTCCGAACACACAGTACTATCTGAAATCACCCACATGAGGATGGGTTCCTTGTCGAGTCTGGTTCCTCTCAGAGTTTCCTCCTATTGCCATCTCAGGGAGTTTTTTCGAAGGTGACATACTGTAGTTGTATTTGGGAAAATGTTTATGGGACTAAATGTGTTGGTGGTTTTCTCGACAAATGCTGCTATGGCGTAACAAATATAAACCCATGGATAAATACCCACAACAAACTGGGCAACAATTTCACCCCCCAAAAAAATCCCCAGTTATTTTTGTCAATATGTGAAGTCTGTATGTGTGTGTGAGAACTAAAGTGTCTATGCTTATTATCAATGATTGACTGTGTGGAAGCAGAGTGATGTCACAATCGCCTGACTCATGTCCACAACCTGGAAACGATTCTGTAAGACACAATTTCATTTCATTTTTGTTTAATGTAAAAAAAGAAAAAGTTTAATTGTAAACAGGAGCCAACCTTGTCGTTAAGTCTGGAAAAGTCTGTGTAACGCCGGAACACCACCCAGCTCTCATCCTGCGTCTTCTTCACCAGAATCTTGTACACCTGCCAGGGAAAAAAATAAAAATAAAAACACAAATCCTTTATGAAGTTTAATTCTGTTATTAAAGCATATTATTAATAATAAAAATGCACCCCAAAACACACAGTGCTACAGCTCTACACAAGAACAATCACCTCCCTAACACACAGGCAACAAATAACTGCAATGAACACAATAAGGGTTTGTCTGGAAATCCTCTCTCAGTAGGTCAGTAGGACAAACAGCAAGAATTGAGTTCAGGGTTTAATTTGGAGCTGCTGAAAGCATGTGAATGTATTGAAAAAAATAATTAAACATTACACACACTCAAATTTCACCCAGAGCCATTCAGTAAGTTCTGCCGCAGGTCTATCAGAGGCTGGGCACACAGCCTGGCTCTGCCGCAGGAGTGCAGAACAGAGCAATAAATCTGATTTGGACTTGACAAAAACAAATACGCGCTCCAGGAAGCTCACATGACGCTGTGCCTGGTGACTGGAGCAAAGTGAAACACACACTCACAAACAAACACGCTACGCTGATCACTGTAGAAACATCGGAAGTGGGTTAATACGCATGAACGAAAATATAGGCTCTCATGCAGAAATGTTTATAAATGTGATTTATTATTATTGAAGGGGTGTATCGGTTTGCCTGAATGTGGAAACAATTCAAAAAATTACAAGTTTGTAATTATTTTCTGCATTCTAAAACACTAGATTATGAACTATACATATGACATTAGGTAATTTAGTAACAAGAGTCAGTTGTTATTGTAAGACAGGAAGGTCAGCTGTTCTGCAACAGTATTGTGTCAAGTGCATTTGCAAAGCCCATTAAGCTCCATGATGAAACTGTCTCTCATGGAGCAAGACCAAAACTTACCTCTGTTGCAGACGAGAAGGTCATTTAGAGTTAACAGCCTCAGAAATCACCTCAGGTTAGAGCCGTTATGAAGGCTTTATAGATCATAAGTAGCAAATACATCTCAACATAAACTGTTCAAAGGAGATTATTGCATATTTTGGACGCCTTCAGTATTGTTTTACAGTGTAGAAAGAAATCAGGAGCTAGCCTGGAGTTACAAGATGTGAGTTACAAACTTTTGACTGGTAGTACATTCCTGTTTCATGTAGAAGTGACAACTCATTACAAATAACAATAAGCTAATTATGCCCTTATGTATAGACACAGTAATGCTGTCTAATAAAAAAATAATAATTAAAGTCACTGAACTGGGTCACATCAAAGTCATGTGCATGGACGTACAATGAAATTCTTACAATGCACACTAATGAAAGATGACACAACACCCATCCAACATTCAACAACAGCAGAGATGACATTCTGACACAACGTCCATGGAAAGCAATGTAAAAAATGTAACAAAATAAAAAATAAAAACCTCAAACCCTTAAATTAATATTCAACATTCTGACGTTCTGTACAGCTATAATTCTTTAATTTTCCTATCCTCATAATTTTGTCTTGAAAAGAGAAGAACACATTTTATATATACAGTTGTACTTAAAAGTTTGCATAGACATTGTAAACACTGCCATTTATTTGGAAAATGTGATTGATAACGTAAAAGATTTTTTTTTGTTATTTAAGAATTATCAGATTACATCATTAATTATCACATAGTTTAAAACCTAATGGTAACTGAAATCACCGAAACAGCCCTGATCAAAAGTTTACACATCCTTGAACGCTTGGTCACATTATAAACAAACACACAGGCTGATACACACACAGGCTTAAATAGCTACTAAAGGGGAAGTCTCCACAACCGGGAAGCTGATGTCCACAAGCGGTTAAACACGGTGCATTCCTTTACTTTTAACTTCGTCCTGTGTCTCCTCACATGTTTCATTAGGTTTGACGTGTTTCTCCATTTATACGCAATTGTTGAAGGACATTCGTTGCATGACACGGTGCGAGCTAATGCTGCCATCAGATCGAGTGCCATTACTGCATTCACGTGGATGGAATTTTTTATTATTTCCCCGAGTTGCGCTTTTAAGTCGGAATGAGAAAACAACATGGACTCACGTTACTAAAAAGATTTGTATCATTACAGATTTCCAACTATCGTGCATTTTGTCAGTCTGGAAATTATTTTTCACGTGCGGTGAGACAAATATTTCAATCAACCGCTTAGGGATCCAAGAGGCTCCGAAGTGGTACCGAAATCTGCATTCTGATTCGGTTCTAGTACAAACTGGTTATATAGGTACTTTATTCAAAATTATGCAAAATTCTGTTCATACTTTACAAAATATTTATCGGCATACATTGACAAGAGACGATAACGCTGCATCGATTGGTGCTCACAACTTTGAGTTTCTTCTCAGGTGAAAAACATGGCTGTGCAGAAGAGCGGAGCTAAACAAAGCAGCTCTTATCTTATCTTCTTATCTTTAA
The DNA here is from genome assembly GCA_003987875.1 of Clarias batrachus. Taxonomy (NCBI): domain Eukaryota; kingdom Metazoa; phylum Chordata; class Actinopteri; order Siluriformes; family Clariidae; genus Clarias; species Clarias batrachus. Next base: position 209,291 of record QMIH01000155.1, on the reverse strand, counting down.
GTATTTGCTTTGGATCAAGTACCATAGACATGTTTGCTTGTAAAGTCCATAACACTGACTATACAGATCAAAAAGGAAAAGGACCTGCATGTTAGCAAGTTTGTTGCCTGAGGAACTTGTAGAAGCCGAATTCAGTGCAAGATATATAGTGATGGGAATGAGTAGGGAGCAGCCGATACGATAATCATCATGATACCTACATTACGATTCTATTTGTATTGTGATTTTTAACTGTCAGGAACAGCAACATTTTGCCACCTCACATGCAAACAAATTCATAACAATACATGAGAGATGCCTTAGATCTGAAAAGTAAAAACACATTGCAGAGCAGTTTTTTTAAATCAATCTTAATGCTACAGACTTTCATCCAGCTTTGATTTGCATTGATTTGCTTGGCCCTTCTCTCTTACAAACACAGACAAAAAAAAAAACACGCGCACATCAGTTGTGCACATGAACCATGTAAGAACACATGGCTGTTCGTGCTACTGAACGGTCCGTTTACCGAAAGTGTTTTAGAATAACCGCCATCAGTTTTGTGACAAAGCTCTTGGTTAAATTAAAGTAAAACATTAATTTTAATTAACTCAAGGATTACATGGGAGGGGGATAAAAACCTAGGTCCCGAATCAAGAATCAAGTTTTGCAAGACCAAGCAATCATTTTCTAGGTTTTGCAAGATCTCGCAAACATTTTTAAAAAACTAAAGGAAAAAGAAGAAGAAGCAAACGGGCAAGATAATACTCAGAGTTTTTACTTTCAGCTTTGTCTAAAACATAAAGCCATTCAGTTTCAGCTATTAGTATTTAAATGCTGGAAGATTGATCCGGAAGTATGAGTCACATGGTCTCTCTTTTTCTTCCCCAGACCCCCGCAACAGATTTTTTTCGCCCCTCACCCATGTCCTGTAGACAACTGGCCAACAATAACTAAAAGCCTGTTGAACTGAGCCTTAATGGTTTCACACCAGTGACACAGAAATATCCAGTTTAGTGAACAGGAGAAAACATATACCTATTAATGACAACATGCCTCCTTGGCAAGTACAGATAAAAAATAAAAAAATAAACATGAAAAAAGCTGGGTTTCTAGCTTGTCCACCTCTTTGCATGAGGACACAAAGTACGTGCAATAATATCAGATGTGATTATTTCATGTGTAATGAGATCAAGACCATAATCCTTATAATACCCAGCCAGGGTTAGAAAGCTCAATTTTGAGCAAAGAACAAAAAACAAACAAACAAAAAAAAAAGAAAAAAAAAAAAAACACATACAACCCTGGCAGGCAGGTTGGACTGCTTTATTTGGGTATTTCCTGATGCGTCACTGGGTGAGGCAGTTGGGAACAAACAACAGGAGGGCAGGTGTGAAACTGAAAGAGCTCTCCTGCACTGAACGCGTGCGTCCCAGAGCAGCTCTGTGTTTCTCAGGAGGTGAGATCACGTGATCACACGTCTCTGTGGAGGAGCTGCCTGTAATTAAGGTCAAGCAGATGGAGGCCTCATTCATAATGTGGTTTTAAAATGTACACTGATGCTTCTTCTGACTAACTAAAGGTCAGATATGAACATATGTACAGTACCATGAAAAAGTATTTGCCCCATTCCTGATATTTTTGTTTTGATCCCCCCTATAGTTGTCAAACCTAAATGGTTGAAATTAAAAAAAGAAAAAAAAAAGAAAACCCAAGTAAATACAAAATGAACTTTTTTTAAAATGATGGTTTCATTTATCATAGGAAAAAAATAATTAATTAATTAATTAATTTAAAAAAAAAAAAAAAAAGCTGCCCGAACCTGCCTGGCCTTATGTGAAAAAGAAATTCCCCCATGGGATTTTTTATTTTTTTGGAAAGCTGAGTTAAATTTCACTTGCTACACCCAGGCCTGATTATTGCCAGAAATCATGTAAATGAAACCTGTCTGACAAAGTCAAGATCACTTAAAGAAAAAAAAAAAACATGAGCTAAAGAAATTTTACAAAGTAATTGACACGTATCAACTTTTTCACGGCAACTAAGCTGTCTTGTTGCGTGTCTGATTAAAGTTCGTAAATTCCCATGTGTGTCTCTGTTAGAGCTCTCTCTCGCTTATCCAGACTATAACTACCAACTGGGGCAGGCAAACACCATCATGTGCTTTCTCCGAGACGCGCGATGCCGCCCCGACCGCATTTTCGAACTACTGCTTGTGCACAGTGTAACCTGACTGATGATGTGAGGGGGCACAGATATGCCAGAACTCCCTCCTTCACCGAGACAGCGCGGCCAATCGGCTTCCTAAACTCGCATCATCCAGGAGTCAAACTCGTGATTTCTGGATGACACGGCGTTCTGTAGCGCCACTCTGGAGCCGGGTCAGCCTTAATTTAAATCCAGAAGAACACCATGGCTTGTCAAATTCACCCAAGTCATCAGGACGGCGTTATAACACCACACTCTAAGTTTTTTATTTTTTGTCCAACCATGGCATTTTTTTTGTTTATCAATGGTTGCGTTAGTTTACATCGTAATTATTTTTTATCAGCCCACGGTAAATGTCTCACATGCATACACACACACTAAAAACTAAAACAGTCTGAACAGAGACACGCATGTACAGCTCTAATTGTGATATAACGTACTGTAAAAGTTAATTAAACCTAAAACATTTAATCAAGGATCCTGAGGCCCTAAAGTCAACACAGCCTGAACACATGGTTGAAAACAATATTGAGCTTTCCCTGGTAAGCGTGATGCTCTATTTAAACACAGGTTTGTTTGTTCAACTCAATGTGGTGCTGTAAGTGTCTCTGTCAACACCACACACACAGTTACTGTCATCCTCCACGAGACACCATGACTCATCAGAGCTGCAGCTGAAACCGGAAGAGTAATCACTCCATCTACTCCATGAGCTATTTAAAGGATTCTGGAGAGAACATTCCAGAAACTCACCACTGCACCAAGAAACAGAGGTGTGACTACTTTGCATGTGTGTGTGTGTGTGTTGAATTGGTTAGATTGTTACTCTCTCTGTAACTCACACCATGTGAGAGGCTGAAGTAAATATATTTAAAATTTTTAAATAAAAAAAACCTGTTCATTGTCAGTTCCAGTGAAGAAAGTTTGGCCGTTGTGTCTATCAAACCCTGAAGTAGCTGAACATACAGCTGACATTTTAAATTGGCGAGGGTTACGTCAATAGAGCGACAAAAATAAATAAATAAATAAATAAATAAATAAACATTTTTAAACCACAAATTTTGAATATGGTGGAAAAAAATGCCTATTGTTATCGTTTGAACCCTAAATATTCTCCCAAAACACTTCAATTTCATTTCAGACTCGGCTTAATACATCGTGTCGTATAGCACATTTTCTTTGGTATCAGTACTGTCGGTAAATACAATAATAATTCACCATCCCAAGCTGCGTTTTTCCTCTACGGTTGCTTTGTGTTCTCTCTACAGTACTAAACAATTTATACAGTATTATATTTTATATGGAAATTTAGCTGAATTTAGATTAATATTTATGTTTTTTTTTTTAATAGTTTAGCGTTAAAACGCATGAAAAATGATATATTGCCAGGAAAAAAGGCAGAATTTATTTATTTTTTAATTGCAGAGGATATTTACGGTTTCCGAGATTTTGCGGTGATCTCCGCAAACAATTATTATTTAGGTTCGAAGGAAAAATCTGCAAACAAGGACGCAAACTCTGAATCGTGACTTCACTTAGGTCGACTGTAGTTACTTTCTCATCAAGTCTACATACACTTCAAACAAACTGCTTGTTTTGACGCACGCCTGAAAGAATTCAGGGCATTTGTCTCACCGTAAACTTTGCTCTCTCCTCCATGACCTCATAGCCGAGCACTGTGGGAGTTATGGGTCTCTCCTCCCACCCCAGCGATTGCGGTGGCGTATCCGGCCGTGCGCAGCTGGAAAACTCCACCGAGGACTCGACCCTGTTCATCCTGGCCCTCGTTACAGGACTCTGACACGAAGCGATGAAGCAGCTCCCATGCCCGCTTCTCCCCAAACTACCGTCCTCTGCTGCACCTTTAGTGGAAGAGGACTCCGAACTGCTTGACGCGCTGCTCGATGCCCGTTTGGGTCGCCTGGCACCGGAGGACCCTGGAAGCGCGCGAGTGATGGGCACAGGCACTGGCACGAAGGGCGTAGCCATTCGTCTGGATATCCTCCTCTGATTTGAATCGGTGCGATACCCCGACTGCTCCCTCACCTGCTGTGGTTTAGCACGTGGACTGTCTTTAACCGCATGTGCATGAGGAGGGGACTACTTTCCAAACTGCACTGTGAGACAAAAAGACACAGGAAAGCAAACTTATCAGTAACAGGCACGTGTTTCATCATGCATTTCAAGATCCTGAACTGCAACAGAAAAGAGATGGAGACTTTTTCCTTAAAAGTTCCACAATTACATTCATGCATAACCACATTGACTGCAAACTTGTTTGTGAAGTTTGTTTAGAATTGTGACAAAACATAAGAAATTATATATATTACATCGGGATATTTATAAAATCATGATATTAACAAAATCGTAAAACAAATCGAATTGGTAAATGGGTATCGTGATAATGTCGTATCATATCGGTTGGACCCTGATGATTCCCGTCCCTAGTATGAGCTGTTACTGTTCAAATATTTCAATCGACCGATTGAAAGATCGATTCGATTGCATAATCAATTAAATCTCATAGCTCTAGCATTGTTTTGAAAATGTGCATTTGATTGTTGTTTTGATGATACGAGTCAGTTTTCCCTCCATAATCAATTCACACTTTAAAAATTATTTAGATAATCTCATAAAAGTTTACTGCTTTATCAATGATGAACATAAAAAAACAAATCATTTGCAACTTCTACAAATACTCATATTTTGTGAGAGTATCGCTTCTTCTTCTTTAGTGTTTCTTTAGTGTAGGCAGCACCCACTGGACTGAAAACTTAGCAGAAAAATTATTATTTTTAAATCAGAAAAATCGCAATGCTCAAAAATCTAATGGAATCAACAGTCTAACCAACTAGGCCTCCCAGCTCTACACAACGCGCATTAACACAACCACTTTGTTTTATTTGTCAGTGCTGAATCACTGCAACGTCTTTGCCAAATCGCACTTCTTTGCCAAGCCTACGTGTTTTATTAATGATGTGAATGATTTGATCCTCTTTAGTGGACATGGATTTTATTTTAGAGCTCCATCGCCGGATATAGACGGAGTGAAATGAACAGATCTTATTTCAATGACAAAAAAAGAAAGAAAAAAGAGAAAACATTATTTCCAATCTACCAATCTCTGTGACTTATTTTCTATATAAGAACAATATTGAAGATTCCAAAACTATGAAATAACACATAGGTAATTAAGTAACAACATCATCATCAACAACAACAGTAAGTTGTTATTTTAAGACCAGTAGTTGCACCATGATAAAACTGTAGTAGAAATGTGCATGCATATAAGGCTAATAAATGAACATGCTCACAACATGGCTGTATATTGCAAACCGTAACTAGCCGTAGAGCCTTATGGCTAACTTGGAAAGAAGAAGTTAAAATTGTCCTAAACAGACCGTAACTTTAAAATCTAAGATTGATTAAAGTCAGTTTGACTAGAAGCTTCATACGAGCTGAACTTTGGAACGCATCTTTGCATGAAACAAGGGTTGCAGAATTTGACATTCATTACTTTCATTGTACTTGCGTTCTGTATTTTTGACTCCTGTCCAAAATTTAAAAACTCTACAATTTATAAACAACCAAGACTTTCTGTAATGTTCTTATATGTATAAAACCCTGAACTATCCCTTATAAAAGATGAGAGCATCAAAAAAGTACTGTACTGTGCTACTGAATGGTTTAAGACGCTCAACATTTGTATTTACTTTCACAGCACACAGATCAGTGACCCTTGTGCACATATTGAACAAGTTTCCAAAAAAAAATTTAAAATGCTTCTTGTTAGTGGTGCTCCGATCCAGATTTTTGGGGCCGATCACAGATTTCCGATCACTAGAAGCTGTATCGGCCGATACCGATCACCGATTACAGGGTCTACTTGAAGCCTTATCATGGAACATTACTTTATTAAACTATATCTAACAACAATGTTAATTAAGTATTGAAATTACAAAAAGAGGAATGTCATGAATTGACAACTGTATTTATTGGCAAGCAACATGTGCAACACGTCAATTTAAAACATAGCAGCCTGTGTTTGGTTAGTAATTGGGAACAGCTTAGAGCTTGACAAATATAACTTTCCTGTAGATTGTATAAAATTACATAAAATAACAGACAGGTGGGACGTGAGTCGCTGGAGGTTCTGCAAGGACTTCCAAAAAATTAAACATGTTTAATTTAATTTAATGTTTAGTTTCATTAAACATGTTTTATTTTTTCGTGCGGAAAGATGGAAATGTAATTACAGCGCCAAAACTCATGGTGAATCATGATGAACTGTACTTACGGCCACTGAGCGAAACCGCGTAGGTGAGATAGGGGAATTACCGACAGCTGAATGAGCCGCGGCGCACGAGTTGCTGAGCTCTCCCGCTCTCTTAGCGCTAGCCAACTTTGAAAACTTTGACGAGTTTTGCGTCATCTGATCGACTTTTCTATATCGGCCGGTCAAACTTCCCAAAGCTATTATCGGCCGATTATGATCAGCGACCGATCAATCGGAGAACCCCTACTTCTTGTACAATTTGTCACTACTGTTTAGTTGATTAAACTGTAGCTGGAAATTTTGGTTCAATACGAAACTAAAATAACATTACAGAAGAGTGATTATGAAAAACAGAAAATTACCTCAGGACCCTATGAAAATGTAAACAAATTTAAGCTCTCAACTGAATATATAAACAAATAAAAAAAAACGTTCCCTCTTTGAAGTAACAATTATACACAGTTAGTTCCAACTTCTAGTGTCCTGATCGGGCGCGAGGTTTTCCACGAGTGATGATAAACATCCCAGTGCTGTCATTGTGTGTTAACTATACGCATCGCTCCCGTGTCCCAGGTACTCCAACAAACCATTAATAACGCTACATGTCATTCACAGCATGGGTGAAAGGAGGCTGTACTGTACTGTGGAGAGAGAAGCTTCCTGCCAAAACGCACATTCAAAACCAGTCACTGTAGCACTTTCAGCAAGAAAACACATCTGATAACACTATGTCATCTTAAACAACACTTTGACTTCTTAGTAATTGTCTCTTTGTTGTTTTATTTCATTGTAAGGCAAGGCTAAGAATAGAAACGTCAAGGTGTTTTTGAGGGTGTACTTTTAAAATGACTGACAGGAAGCAGATTTCCAAATGTTCTCCTCACCAGCTTTGAAGTACCCCAGCACTGGTTCTGGGATAATGGTTTAAACTTTTTATTATAGTTGGAGAAAAAAAAAATCGATTCAGTTATTAATTGTGATTCTTTGTGTTATACTTTTTCTGACACAAGGCTGAACCCCAAATTCCTCTGTAACCCCTAACTGAGTGACCCGACTTTGAGTGTTGAACAAGTGACTGTACACCCTAGATAACGCACTAGCTTTTGGATTTAACCCTTGAACCTGGAGGTTAGCTGAGCTGATATTTTATAGTGGAATAAGTAGAAATATAAAGAGAAATCTACGTGACTTACAGGATTGTCCACCACCTCTGTCAACTTTTGGCTACATAATACCTCTACGACGTTAAAATTACTTTCACCCCTGTTAATCACAGTACCAACAAAATAACTGGTTAAACAAACAAATCATAATCTGTTGATGATAACGGTGTTTGCGAAACTGTCGCATAAAGGCAATATTATGCTCAACGTCGTGCCTACGACCCCATCACAGCCATGCTGATATTCATCACAACGGCACCCCATCTTGTGTGATACTGCTTAATTGTCCTTTGAATTTAACACTTTATTTTATTAAGCACAGCAACTTTTAAAAATACACATCCTCCTCCATGCACACCCTAACATTTTCAACAGAAAAACACCTACCCTTACCAAACAGCACTGCTTAGCTTTTTAGGTTCAACTACAGTTAGCATCAGTAATGACCCTCATGACATGTCTTACAAGTGCCCTCTGTCTAAAAACAAAGCTGCAACTGGTGACATATAAACACACAAAACTGTCCTCAAAGTGTAGGTGTTTTTGTGGGCGTGACTTTAAACTGAATGACAGGAGGCAGCTTTCCAAACGTTTTCCTCACAAGCTCTGAAGTATATAGCACTGGCTCTGGGATAACGGCGTAAACTTTTTTTTATTAGAGACGGAAGAGACACAAAAAAAAGGGGGGGTGCGATTCAGCTATGAATCATGATTCTTCTCTGTCACACTGACTCCAAAATCTCCTTTTTTAAAACAATTATTACTTTTACGTTTATAATGGAGATGAACCGGTGGATCAACCAGTGACCAGAATTGGCCTGGTTTTTACTGGTCGTGACCGGTGATCATCCGATCAGCCTCAGATACAAACAATTCTGAACCAAGCAAAGACGCAAAAAGTTGTGCATGTTAAAATCCTTTCTGATTTTTTTTATCTAAACAAAGTGAGCATATTCATCTCAAACTCACGCATTTTACACAAGTCTCAAAACACTGCAAGTGCATATTAATCAGAAATCGTGTGTGTTAGGAGCATCGTGTCCACGTCCTCACAGTCAATCCACATGCACGCTCGCTGTCGAGTTGACTTTTAAGACTTTGGAGACATTTGAGGAGGAAAAACGTCATAATCCTACAGGTGGTATACTCTAAGTGATCCAAATATTTTTTATCAAAAGTTTGTTTCGAAATAATTATGGCGGATGACAGAGATATGTATTGCTGCTCAGTTAAATGTTAAAACTCTTGAATTTAAAGTTAGTTTGTGTTGTTTGAAAACTAATGTGAGAAAACTAATGTTATAAGGAATGGGCTACATGTCATTAATCATTAAACTTTTTCTAAAGATTTCAAATTGTAACAAAATCAGATATGGATTTGGGATATTTATAAAACCGTGATACTTAACGAATCGCATGATGTTATCGTAATAACATCGTATCGGGAGGTGAATGGTAATTCCCATTCCTACTTTTTATATCATGTATAATTTCCCACAATATTATTATTTTTTTATCAGTTTAGGACAACTATTGAAATATAGAATAGGGTCCAAAAAAGTGTTTAAAGTCACCTGAGCCTACAATAACAACTGAAGTGTGTAAAATTGTTGATCAAAAAGCTGATTGATAGATATAGGTCACGTGACCAAACCGAGACTTCAGAGACTCAGTAATAAACCCCAGTGTCCCCACTGTTTAAGCTTTAACTTCATTACACAAACACCCTAACCTAATACATGTTTATCGCACAAACACTTTATTTACTGTAATATTACACTAATAAACACAGTGACCTCCTGACCGCATAACAACTTTGCTAAGATGGGAAAGAAGCTAGTGCTAGCTAACAACTTTTTCACCCAAAATGACCCCAGTGTTAGCTCACTGATGTTTTTGTAGAAGAACAAGGAACAGCGTATTAAACTAACACAAAACATGCTTTATTAACAAAAAAAACAAGTATTTCACTGGCTGTCATGTTTATTTTAGCTTACAATCCTCAAGTAAACAGTGCGAGTAATGTTACAGAAGCTAAGCTAGTGCTAGTGCTATTGCTAGGTAACCCAGCTAACTCTCGTAGTTGAAATAAAGTCCCACTCACCGGCACCGGTCTGACTGCTGACACATCAGATATCCGTCTCAGACTTAAACTCCTGTGCAGCTGAAAAGATTATTTTCCTCCCAAGCTGCCCACATCCTGCTGAAATCAGAGAGAAAGTGAGAGAGAGAAAGGAAGAGAGAAAGAGAGAGAGAGGTGTTTGCAGCTGCACGCTTCTCTCCTCTGCTTCATTACAGCTCGGAGTCTCTGTTTGGAAACCAAACCAGACTGGTTGCCAGTTTGAGTAATACTCCCACTAAGGACACCAAAGAGAGAAGAAATTAAATAAAGTGTGATTCCATAGTTATGGATGTGACACTTGTAGTAAAAAAAATAAGTAAAACATATTTATTCGTCTTTTTATCCTGAAACACACAAATTAACCTAATTTGCTTGTCTTTGGTTTGTGGCAGGAAACCTGAGTACCAGAAAGAAACCCACCAAGCATAGGGAGAATATGCAAACTTCACACACACAGACCCCGAGGTGGAACTCGAACCCTCAACCCTGGTGGTGCGAGATGGCAGAACTAACCACCGTTAGTGTCACCATTGGAGTCAACAAAAAAGTCTTAGACCATGCACAAGCTTAGTATTATCATTTCATTATTTTTGCTCAACTTTTACTATACCCTCTTGAAAACAATAATTCCTCAAAGGTCATAATCATTACGTCATTGCTTACCATCCTAAACTAAGTTTAATAGAGAGTAATGTTACAGATGCTAAGCTAGTGCTAGTGCTATTGCTACAGTAGGTAACCCTCTTAGTTTAAATAAAGTCCCATTCACAGATTTTTAGTTTTGTAGGCAAGTTGCTATCTATCTATCTATCTATCTATCTATCTATCTATCTATCTATCTATCTATCTATCTATCTATCTATCTATCTTATATATTGTGCAAAAGTTTTAGACACTTTATGACTTTATAATTGAGTCAGAACAGAAACATCAGATTTGTTTAAACATCAGTATTCCATCACAAAATTAAAAAGTTACAGAAACATATTTGTACACCAGAAATGAAAGCAGCACATTACATAATCAATCACTTTTTAGAAAAAAAAAAACAAAAGCAAAGTGGAAGTTTCTGGATTTTACAGCCAAATAGAAACCGGTGAAACTAAGTTTCTTAGCTAATTCAGTCCTCAGAAATTATTTTTAATTTAATTATTACAGTGGCTGTAATAATTAAATATAGCGGTATAGCTGGTGAGGTAATGTTCTTATAAAACTGCACAAATTTTACTTACTGTATATACACGTTACTGATAAACTCTACCACAATTTTAGGGGAAACTTTCAAAGTGGCGACACAGTGGCATTGTGACATCACAGCTCCAGGGTCGAGGGTTCGATTGTGCATGAATGTGTGCCCTGTGATGGTTTAGCACCCATGTTAAGGGTGTACCCCAACTTGTACCCAAAAGTCTCCTGGGACAGGCTTCAGACTCCCTGCAATCCTAAATACAGGATAAAGTGGTATAGAAGATGACTGAATGAATGAACATTTCAAAGTCTGACAAAATACTGTTTTATTTGTATATCTGGCAACACAGATAAAAGTCTGGCCATGTGGTGCCTCCTCTTGTGGCCATGCTTATCATGACAGTGATGGAAGTGAGGCTTGTGTCTACAGTTTCAGCATGACACCACATCTTCGATTTGCTTTGGATAGTTGTGATATGTATATAAGAGAGCTAGGCAACAGGTAAAAAAAATAATGATATAACAATAAACATAAAAAAGGTAAATAATTTTTCCATTACAATTTTAATTCTCTCAGCTTAATGAAGCATATGAATTTTTTTATATTCAGCAGACACCGTTACACTTTTTCTTTTTTTTTCTTTTTTCTTTTACCACTGAGCAGTTGAGGGTTAAGGGCCTCGCTCAAGGGCCCGACAGCAGCAACTCGGTGGTAGGGTTTGAACCACTAGGCCAACACCTTAACCACTTTCTTGAATGGCTCAAACAAGTATCCACCTGACCCTGTGTGCCGTGCAGAAAATCAAATCAAATGAAAATTCAGTATGCTGACAAGCTACATATTTTATCTACAATTAAACTATCTATTAATATCAGTCCAGTCCATCATCAGGACCACAGACCGACACTCTGACAGTTCTTTAAAGGCATACACTGAGTCATCGCCGTGATTTACAAGCTAGAAAAGGAGATGGCACATCTTCTTAAGAAATGAAAGAGAGCCCATCTTGCCTAATGAAGTGATATGGTGAGTGTGCCAGACACTGAGTGCTGATACATGTCCATCACACACTACCCTGTGTAGAGAGAGAGAGAGGCACAGAGAGAGAGATGATAATATCTGAAGGTCTGATCGGGAGCTCAGGTGTGCAGCGACGAGGTCTGTTTTGTGTGTTTTTGCGTCTTTTCATTGAGATCCAAAACGTGCAGCTGCTTCTACATTATTCATTACCGTTGCAGTCTCTCATGTCCCTAGCAATTCATCACGTGACGGATCTAGTTTATGCAGTCTGACCCGTTTATAAGGACATCTGTCCATCAGAGGAAAGACCTCATTCTCCTGATATCACGGAATGTGAATCGTACTTTTATCAGAAGAAAGACTCCAGTCATTTGATATGAGTAATATACAAGGCCCTGTGACACATCCAGAAGAGTACATTAGGAGTTTGACATTGGGTCTCATGAAGATGTACTTCGTCACCCCTGTGGATATTATCAGGGTTAAATTTATCCCCTTGAAGCCGTTTCAGAAAAATGAAACTCCTCTCACTGTGTCGTTCTGACCCAATTTAAACTAATATCTTTAAGCTGAAAGAGTACAGTAGATTACTGTATTTAAGGAATTACAAGGTGTGATATTAAAGGAAATGAATCTTCGATGGGGCGGGGTGTCATTCATTCCATCAGGAAGAAGAGGATTTCCAGTAAAGCACATCCCAAAGCACATCTTACACACCAGCGATATGTCAGTTATTACAATTTTTAATTTGTTAATAAACATTAAACTCAACTTTTATTCATTTACAGTTACATGTAATGTATGCTTGTGAGACAAATCACTTGTTTACATAATGACAGATAAATATATGTACTGTAAATGATATGTGAAGGTGAAATTGTAAATGAAGGTTCAGTTTGATGCCTTTTTTTTTCTGACAATAGCTACATACAGTACACCGTCTAGCCAAAACAAAAGTCACACTTTTATGTTTTTGACCACCTGTAGCTTTGATTACGCTGTGCAATGTGATATGAAATTCATGTGTGCAATAGCACCCCATTCACTATGGAGAAGAGGGGGGCTTGATTTTGTCTAATGTTTTTATGCTTAAAAAAATACAATACTATGACAATAAAATAAAAAGTACAATACTATGACTATCAAAACCAGGACTTGAAACACAGGTATGAGAATAAAAAACACCCGGAAAAGTCTCTATATAACCCACAGCTACACTAATGCACTTATCCCAGTGTTTCACTAATGCTTGGATACCATCAAGGTATCATGCGTCAGCTCTGAAACGCTGACCTCCCAGGAACTCCTTTAATGCCCTGAACAAGTTGAAATGTTTTGGAGTGAGGTCAGGACCATACAGGGGATGTAGCAATAACTCCCAGCCGAGTTCGTGTCATGTGCAAGTTGTGTTTGTGAATGATTGTATGTACAGTTCTCACAGACAGATGCATGTCTTCCGCAAGCTGGGGACAAGATATCAGTCTATTTTCAACAATCAGGAGTTATGGGAGAGACTGCAGTGGGAAACGCTGAGGCACCTCCGACAGGATCATCATTAAAGGAAGTACGGCCTTCTTTAAAACATTTGCACATGTTTCACTGCGGCTAAGAGGTTGATGACCGAACGGTGCTTGATGTCTTCTGTAAATGTCAATCGGTTTTACGCCTCCATTTACCAGAAATTATTAAATTAATAAATTAATAATAAATAATAATTAATAAATTATTATTTAATCCAGGAAGTGACGGTATGACGTGACTGTTCCTTGTAGTTAGTTTTGAAACCCTTTTGCTTCCCTGATCTGAAATAACGTTGCCTTTTTTAAGTCGGTGAATTAGCTAACAAGCTGAGTCTTAACAATTTAAGACTCAATTTAATGGTGATTTATTTATTTATTTGTTTGTATATACAAACTAGAGTAAATAAACTCCTTCAGAAGCCGAACAGTACGACAAATGAGCTATAGCCCACAAATAAAGTTCCATCTGTAGTGTAAGATGAATATAGTATACCCTTCATCACGTATTCAGGGCTGCGGAGGGCCTGGAAACTATTTCAGGAGACTTAGGGCACACCCTGAACGGGGTGCCAATGTATCATAGGGCACACACTACGCAAAATTCGGTAACACCAATATGCATGTCTTTGGGAGGAAACTGGAGTGCCCAGATGAAACACCACCACACACGGGGAGAACATGTAAACTCCATGCTCACAGACTCCAGGTGGAAATCGAACCCGGACCCTGGAGGTGCAAGGCGACCACTAACCACTATGGCACCGTGCCACCTATCTATCCATCTGACTATATAGCTACAGCATAGTTGTTTATTTATTATCTTGACACTATTCCCTTTGATGTGGATGGCTCTTTACCACCCATCAATTTCTTTAGCATTTCACAAATGTGAGTATCTGCACTCCTGCAATTGACTCTCTACCTTTTATATTTAATATTCTGTACCAAAAGTACAAACAACAAACCCTTTTCTGGAATTTAGTTTTGGCCACAAGATGGCAACATTATAAAGTAGTTAGAGTTTATATCAGCACCACCCTGCTCATGCCCTCCTTCTCCTTCTCTCTCTCTCTCTCTCTCTCTCTCTCTCTCTCTCTCTCTCTCGCTCTCTCTCTCTCTCTGCTCCCTCCACTGTGTTTGTTTGTATGCTTTGTTGTTTGCCGGTTACACATCACCTCTGGAGCCGAATTCCACATATCACACTCTCAGCACGGCTTTCATGCTCTGCAGATATCAAACAGAATAAGTGAATAAAAGCCAAGAGTCTATTGTTGCTTCTCCCAGTGCACGCTTTCATCTGGAAAGACTCAGAAGTTGGACAGAGAATAACATCCTTAGTAGAAACATTTTCACAGATTGCCTTTGTTGTGAATCTTGCCAGAACATAATAGCGTGGATGCAGAGAGTCGGAGGAATCCTTTATTTATCAAAACAATACCGTGCTACAAACGGAATTTAAATTAGAGCAACTTTAAAGCCAGGATTAATTATATAGGAAAATGTTTTCGCCACATGAATGTTGTACACGTGCATACGCTGGAGTAAATATGGAGGAGAAATGAAAAGCATAGGCGACTATTTCCACTTGCAAATTTCACTTAATCAGTCTAATCGTGCTCTGAGTAAAGTTTACATACCAACACAGATTAAACTCATGAGAAATAAGTACATTTAGGAAGTAGTTTTCTTTTTTTGTTGTTGTTTTTAATAAGCAATTTTTACTTAAACTTCAGTTTACCCAACTACAGTACAGAAACCTTCATCATCATGTATTCATTATAACTGCAGTTTAATCGCCACCATTAATAGTTCCAACCAGAAGCAGTACTCTCCATATACTCCACAGC
The DNA here is from genome assembly GCA_003987875.1 of Clarias batrachus. Lineage (NCBI taxonomy): Eukaryota > Metazoa > Chordata > Actinopteri > Siluriformes > Clariidae > Clarias > Clarias batrachus. Next base: position 193,968 of record QMIH01000155.1, on the reverse strand, counting down.
AATGGCGTGACATGATGCCATCTTGGCCACGCCCACTCACTCACTCACTCGTCATCTATATCGCTTTATCCTGTAAACAGGGTTGTGAGGGAGGCGACACCAGGAGACTTAGGGTACCATGCATGATACACTCTGGGCGGGGGTGTCACTCCATCGCAGGGGACACACACAAATACAGGCAATTTGGGAACGCCAATTAGCCTAATGTGCATTTCTTTGGACTGTAGGAGGAAACCCACCAATCACAGGGAGAACATGCAAACTCTATGCACACAAACCCCAAGGTGGGATTCGAACCCGGATTCTTGAGGTACAATTCAACAGTACTAAACACTAACTACACCATCGTGCCACCATTGGAGTCACATTCCTAAACAAAAAGTCTTGGACCACTTAAATCCTTAAAATTCATAATCATGACATGACAAGAATCATGACAAGAAATTCTAGTTATCATGGAACCCGGATCGAACCTTTACACCATCCAATTGTTGATTATTTTCCATTTAATTTTAACGATTGTATTTGATCAATTTATTAAACATCTCATTGTAGAAAGCGTTGTATTGGCACCCAGTCCAGGATGTACCCTGCCTCATGCTCTGAATCCCCTGGAAGAGCCTCCAGGCTCTCACGACCCTGAACAAGATAAGCAGTATAGAGACTGAGTGAGTGGGTGAGTGAGTGAGTGAGTGGAATGTCATACTTTTTTATCTAAGTACAGAGACTTGATTTGGCATTCTATGTGTTGCTGCTGGTATAAGCTTTGAAAACTGGTCAGCAATTGAAAAGTTTCAGCAGTGTGCACAGATGAGGAAGTGAGAGAGCCGGGCAAGACTGAAAGACTAAAGTGCTGCTCCATTGCTCTCTTTGGGTAGAGTTATGGGGGGATGTGGAGCCGCAGGGATCTTTGGGCATAAGGCAGGCTTTTGAACACACACACACACACACATACATTTATTTTATTTACAAATCCAGTAATACACACTGCGGGCAATTTGGAAAGGCTAATCAGCTTGCACTGCAACCCGCAACCATGGGGAAAATTCAATTCTTACTGACACCATGATCAACAGGGAGTCAAACGGCATTGTGGGTAACATACAGTACAGTAGGAAACCGTTATCCTGTCAATGAAAGTGTGCTGATGCCATGGAATATCAAACGGCAGTTATGAAGATTAATATGCGCGACTCTGACGGTGCATTTTTGCCCTATGAACTGGAGATCATTTCCTTTACACTATCCAACAAAGTCACCGATGAATACCTTTTCCACAGAGTGTTTCTGAAAGTCTGTCAGTTCTTGTGCAATCTCTGATGATCTGAACTTAATAATGAGGCAAACAAGACTGAGTATAAATCTCCTCTAACAAAGCGAGTAGTAGACATGCACCGAGAGAACACCATGTGCACCCTGTGTGGTAACAGACTGTCGAGCTGGAACAAATCGCTGTGCACATGGCCAACGATGCACCTGACAGCAATTCATAGCAATTAGCGGGAAAGAGAAAAGGCATCATGCATAAACCCGCAAATACATACACACTATTTGACTAAAATAAACACAATATGTCAACGAGATGCAACAGCCTCTTTCTATTGTCTGCTAATTGGCTTTCCATCGAGACGCAACTAACAGGAACTGAAAGCTGAAATTCTCATCTATCATCTCATATTCATCTTTGGATATCAAATCCAAATAGTATATATTAAGTGTACTGTCCAGGGTGTACCCGGCCTTGTGCCCTAAGTCTCCTGGGATAGGCTCCAGGCCCCCTGTGACCCTGAATACAGGATAAAGCGGTATAGAGAGTATCAGGGTCACGGAGTGAGTGAGTGAGTGTTGCAAAGTGGTAAAGTTTGACATTTTTGTTGGAAATCACAGACTCCATGTC